>APFE030076818.1:5142-21486 GCA_000404065.3 Pinus taeda
AGTGGGTGAGAATAACCTACTTGGATTCCAACGCTTGTTTGTCGAAGAGATACTCCTCTCGCTCCTTCGCTCCAGCCGATCACAATTCCCCGCTATCCTCGCGGATGAACACCTGCACAAGCAAAAGAGAGAAAACATAAGCGTAAAATCTACTAACAACAACTATGTATCAGTCAGGAAGGATACAATTTACATCAATCATTCATTGGACAAATGGAAATGGAACCATAAGAGTAGTCATCTATCTTTATTAACAGAAAATAGAGTAAGGTACAACCGAAGTCCTGACGCTGAGTCCTTCTCTAGAGGGTTCAGCCAGCATATCTTCCAAGCATTCACCTTTGAAGCAAATCTCCCAAGTCAAAGAGGTCTCTCTCTCACATACAAGGCAACAAGCTCATGACCTTCCTCAAGCTCAATGCAATCCTCACACAACACACCAAATGCCTACAAAAGAGCAGCACTAATGTACTAAGAATTCCTCAATCAAAGTCTATGTGTTCCAAACTAAAAAAACTAGCTGCTCATGGGCAATGGAGGAGGCTTATAAAGAGAAGGAGTCTCCATGAATAGGTAAAGGATGAGCTTTCCCCCAAGATAAGTGGATGGTCAGTCGAACAGACGTACCAGAGAAAGGATGGCGACCTCAACAATGCTAACAACCAAGTCTGGAGGGATCTGGAAGGTTGGTTGTTAGAACAAATTCGCCCAAACAGGATCAGCGCGGGTGAGACACTGGGCTGGCGCGCTGACATCGCAGATCAACTGTAGAGGAGGTCTGGTCAGCGCTCAACAGTACAGACGGAGGGCGCGCTGTCTGTAAAATTCGACCAGCGCGGAAAACACGTGTGCTTCCACACTGGCAGCGCAGCAGATACACTGGCCTCTGCCTGTCAGCGCGTTTATTTAATAAACAGACGCGATGATTCATTTAACTTAGGCAAAGAGGGTTTTTTAGCCATTTCAGGGAGCATGGGCTTAGGTGAATGTGGTTTCACAACACAATAGAGAGACTGACATGATGGCAGTGACATTTTACTGTGTAACAACTGGTAATGCACATGATGTGTACACACAAAAATATGGGTATATACATTTGAACTGGATGGCTCAAGATAATGCTTCATTATGGTGGTGGCAGATTATGTGGCTTGTAAAATGTCCTTCCAAATTAAAAAAATCACTTGGTTCATTCTCATGGATAAGGTTCCCACTAAGGATATGTTGTAGAGGCGACACAAAATTTGGTTGATATGGTGTATACTTTGCAGGGACAATGAGGTATTGATTCATCATATTTTTTTTCATTGCCCTTTCACTAAAATTGTGTGGTCAACTTTTTGTAGTGTTTTGGGAGTTATCCGTAGGTGGGAGGGAGCATATTTTGAAGATATTTGAATGGGTTAAAATGATGACCGAGAAACTTGAACATTCTGGTATTTACCTCTCATTATTTCATGGGGTATTGGGATCACTCACAATCAGGCGATTTTCCAGGACTCCCTTTCTTTCCCAGTTCAGATGACCATTGATTGCCTTTCTATCCTTGAGAACTATCCTCAGTCTCAGTCTATGGCTTGTATTCATTCATTCCTTCTTGAGTCTTGTAATGTCAATTTTCCCTAGGGATATTTTGATGGGGCTTCACAAGATGGTGGGGCTTCTTGTGGTAGTGGTTTTGTCCTACATCTCATAGAGTAGTTTTGTTCACATATTAGTATTGGTATTGGGAGGGGCTAAAAAAAATGGGTTGAGTTATTACCTAACAGATCCTTGTTGACCTTCGAACTAGAAAATAGTTTTGATCATCTTCATATATTTGGGGATTCACTATTGATGGTGAGTTGGGTTAACTCAACCCAAGTGTGTCATACTATATATCTTTCTCATATTTTTCTTGATATTATTCAACTGAAAGATGCATTTGTCTCCTTGCTTGTTCAACATGTTTACAGGGAACAAAATCAGGTTGCTAACATGCTTTCTAAAGAAGGCTTGCAATTGGATAGGGGACTTTGGTAAGTGCCTTATTTTGATGGTATTGCTCCATTATATTACTTCCATCAACCCTTTTTGGACGAGCCTGTTCCACAACCAACCTATTTTATATGAATTTTTTATAAGGATATGTACATCAGTTACTTTGTATTTACAATCTTGGCCCTTCGGCCACATAACAAAAACTAAAAAATAATCATGATAAATTTAGCCCATAAAATATATAAAACATAAGCACATAAGCCTATCCTGCAAAATTTGTCTTTGGCTTACCAACCTAATAACAAGGTACAAATTTTTACATCATAAACTGGCAGGGGTATTGCAATGTGTGTACGTTTTTTATGTTAGTATGTATATAGTAGAGTAAGGGTAACAATCAATATATATATATATATATATATATTATATTATATATAGATATAGATATAGATGATGGCGAATTCCATGTTGTATGCATGAGGGATGTGGAAATGGTCATACGTTTGAATGACTTACTTAACGCAGTTGAATCCCAAAATGATATCTAATATATGTTGATTATAAGAGTGTATGTAGATGTATGTGTGTATTTTGTTTCAAGGCCTTGACAGTGAGTGAAATGTTGATAAAATAATGTTGGTGGATTATTAGTTGTTGAACCAAGGTTTATTCATGAGTTTGAGCAGAGAGTGGGTTATGGATCCATTACAAAAATGTATGAAAGCAAGGTCCACAATGAATCAAAGGTTGATGCCTTCAAGGCAAGTGGTGGTTTTCTAGTCAAGGAGTAGTGGCTTCCTTCAGGTGGGTCCCTAAGAAAAACATGGGGGTCGGTGCATCCTATAGATTGCAAAGTGAGTTGGGAGTGGGAGATGTTATGTAAGTTGTTGGTTAGAGTATGTGAGTATATGTTGATGATGAGAGTGTATGCAGATGTATGTGTATATGTTGTTAATAGGGCTTGATAGTGAGAGTGGAAACTAAGCAGAGATTGTTAGTTGAGTGTGAGTGAATGCATTTGTGAGATGTTATGTAAGATGCTGGTAAAATTATGTGAGTGTATGTTGTTGATGAGAGTGTATGCAAATGTATGTGTATGTTATTGCTAGGCTTCACAGTGAGAGTGAAATATTGAGAATATAATGTTGGCAGATTGTTGGTTGTTAATCCAGGGTTTATTCATGAGTTTTATCAGAGAGATGGTTGTCGATATAGTATGAAAATGTATGAAAGTGAGATCTACATTGAATCGAAGGTTGATCCCTTCAAGGTAAGTGGTGGCTTGCTAGTGAGGGAGTAGTGGCTTCATTCATGTGGGTGCCTGCGAAAAACATGGGGGTTCATGCCTCTAGTAGATCTATGTTTGAAAAGTGAATTGGGAATTGGTGCTTCCAAGAAGGTTGATGCCTACATCTCATTTTATATTAGTGCCTCCAATAGATAGGTGTCTACATATAGGTTTGGAAGTGGGTGTTTCCATCAAGTCATAGCTTGGAGTGTGTGGGTGCTTTCATATCTTGCAAGTTGGTGATTTCATGCTAGTGGGTGCTAGTATATTTATGTTATCAAAATTGAGCATAAGAGAATAAAAAGATGGTGGTTTTATCAATTTATAGGTTTCCACCTAAAATCTCTTGTGTCCATATGTGTTGATTCTTATGTTGTGGTCTATTTAGATCTTTCATTCATATTCTATGTTGTTGGTTAGTTCATGGTTAAATTAATTCTTTAATAAATTGGTAAAATAATAATAATATTTTTCAAATAGCACTATATTGACTCACATCTCCCCCCCAATTTTTCCAACACACTATGAATTGTAATGCCTTGCAAGTTGTCATACCATGCATAAAGACTTACAAGGTACTCATGAATAATTTACAAGTTTCAATATATTTGCTAGATCGTGTTGAATTTGCAACTATGGTTGGTATTAATAATGTATATTTGAACACTAGATGTATTTGTATTGATTATTTTAAAGCATATTTTAAATGCAAGAGTCAAAATAAAATATATTCTGAGTCAAAGTCCCATTGTGACTTCTAAAAGAAGAAAATTTGAATTTTTAAATTGAATTTTTTGGCTCCAATTTTGTCATGCCAACCTCCCTCCAAGTCAAGTCGGTCTGGGGCAAATGACACACCCATTCGACCCAACATATCATTGTATAAAATCAAATCAAGTTCATTCTCTTGGCACAAAATCCACACTTCCTCAACAAGGCAATTTTTGGGCATCTCAATGAAGATCAATAAGGACAATGATGATGAAAAAGAAGATGAATTGCATCCCTTTCTATCTCTCTCTCAAGCTCGCACATGTGGATACATTCTTCTCTTATGGTTCACAATTTTTATGAGCAGCTCTATTGTAGGGGGTTGAAATTTTGGGAAATTGCAGGGGCCAAAATTATGGGGTAACTATTAGCTACAAGAGGGTTGAAATTATGGGTCAAATAAGGCAAAGCAAAATTCTGGATAAAATTGGGAGGAATGACTTAGAGTTTTCATTGGCTCTCAAGGTTAGGGCTTCTGGTTTCAGTAAAAATTGTGCTTGAGGCTATTCCGATTTATCAGATGTCTTTGACATGGAACCTTAAAGGGGTTTTGAAACATGAGTTGTTTCGATTTTATATGGGAAGGATCTTGGGAACATTTTGTCCTCTTATGGGTCAAATGGTCTCACTTGGTGATGGTGTATGGCCCATATCAGAGCAGGTGAAGCTTGCGATGGGGTCTAGAGAGGCGCTCCTTCTGCAAATGTAGCCAAATCTTTCCACCCACCTGGAACTTGTGTGGAACCCGATGCTGATCATGGGGCTGCTTGTACTTAGCATTGGCCTTGTCCAATATATCATGGACCTATTGGTGGATGTGTTGAATGTCCTCAATGAAGTTGTTAGCCCTAACGGCTTTAGACTAGACATGAGCTAAATCTGCCTGAGTGGTTACAAATGGTATGGCCACATTAATAGGACATAATGGCTGAAATTCCAGCCCTACCTGAAAGGGGTTGTGGCTAGTTGAGCTATGGAGAGCTATGTTGTAGATGTGTTGGACATAGGAGAGGCTTTCATCCCATGTATGTGGATGCTTCAAGTTGTACATGCGCATAACGTGTATGATCATCCTGTTGACGACCTTTGTTTGGCCAAAATTTTGGGGGTGGAAAGTTGTGGACTTATTAAGTTTGGTATCCAACATCAACAAAGACTTGAAAAAAATGCACTTAGAAAATTGTTGTCCCGATCTGAGAAAATAGACTGTGGGATCCCAAAGTGTACCCACACTCGCTCAAAGAAGAGCTTACCAGTGGCCTTTGTTGTGATACTCTTCTTGCAGGCTATCATAAGGGCCATCTTAGAGAATCTGTTGATGACCACGAAAACGTAGTTGTTGGTCGTGCTTAGTAGAAGGAAGGCCCGACATGTAATCCATGGAGATGGATTCCCAAGGTTGACTAGGAGTAGGCAAAGGAGAATATAGGCCTTGTGTCTTGATGGTATGTTTGGTAAAGGAACAAGAAGTGCATGATAGAATGTACTTCCCAACATCCTGACAAAGGTTCGGTGTAGAGTCTCCAAAATGTCTTCAAAATATCATCCACTTTCACCTTTATCACCACCAATTCACTCACATGTCGCAACTCCATAGCCATATAACCTTTCATTAGCCTCCATTTTCATGATTACATGGGGTTACCTTTTTGTTTTCCAAAAGCTAATGATTTCTAGTATTTTTAGTGAATTTATGGTTAAAACTTAGAAAAATGGCATATGCTTTCTAATACTTAAAAGTGGCTTGAGTTTCATGACATGTGTAGGTCATTTGGAAGCTTCCAAGGCACCCTTATGTAGACTCAAATGCTCAAATTCGAATTCCCTTCGAGATATGGAAGAAGATTTGGATAAAGTTCAAAGAGGATATGTGTCTCATCATTACCTATTTGATTTGTAACTTTATATGTGTCTCACCATTACCTATTTTAGTTGTAACTCTGTGAGATTTTCTAGGGATCTAGGGAGAGAATAATGGACCTCCATTAATGAGGTAGCTTCTTATGTTCTTGTATAAATAGGAGAGCCTTATGCTTTCAAAGGCATGTGTAAAGTTGGAGATACTGAGGTGCACAAATTAATATTACTCATGTTTGAATGGAATTTAGATTTAACACCATGCTCATGAGTGATGTTCACCTCTTTCTTGTAATGCTTGCATTGGGAGCCTCTCAACTTGCCATCTCTCATACTTTTGGATTGGCCACCTATAATGTGTGAGATTTATTGTTTTCATAGATTAAGATTTATTGCTTTCATAGATTAAGATTTATTGTTTTCATATCTTTTCCTGTGTGAGAGGTTAAGAGTGATTGTTTTTATTTGCTTTCATATCTTTTCCTGTGTGAGAGGTTAAGAATGATTGTTTTTGCTTTCATTTCATGTCATGTGGTTTTGATTATTCATTTCATAGGATCCTGATTTGATAAGGCACACATGATCCCTTAGAGTAGATTCATTTCATGCAATTTCAATTCATGCAAGTGTGGTAGATTAAGATTTCATTCCTGCAAGTGTGGTAGATTAAGATTTCAGTTCCTGCAAGTATGGTAGATTAAGATTTCAATTCCTGCAAGTGTGATAGATTAAGATTTCAATTTTGCATGTTGTACTATAATTTCTTTTGAATTGATTGTTGAATTAGAATAGGTAAATTTGGCTTATTGGTTTCGTAGTTAGATTGATCTAAATTGAAAGTTAATTTATAGAATATACAGTGCACGCACGCTTCGCAAGTTTTACGAAACCCTGGGGTTGACAATTAAATGATAGGTAATTAATTTTCCTCAACATTCGGCTAATAAAAATACTTATACAGTACTACCATTGTTTCCTCTACTCTGAAATGTCCAGCGACCCGACTCTAGTGTGTCTCCTAAATCATCTTGGCACGCTTGCTTGAAGGAACACAAATGTGTCCCAAGTGGCATAATATCCCATACTGGAGGTGAAAAATTGGAGCTTATTTACCTCCTAGGAGTGTCTGGTATGTGCTACTGCATTCTAGATCACTCTTGTAAAGATGCGGCCACCCCGAAGTCTCATGCCCATAGGAGTCGAGAACAATAATCAATGCCATGAATGGTGGTTGGTTGAGGCAGTCTGCAACATTATTGGTGCTTCTCTTCTTATACTTAAAGTTTAGATGTAACTGTTGCAGGTATGTGGACCATTTCTTATGGCGATCGTTCTGCAACTTCCCTTATGTCTGTATGAACTGTGGGGGTTGGTGTCTATGTGGATGACCATTTCCTTCCTCGAAATGTAATTCTTCCATTGACGGTAGGCCTGCACAATGGAATACATTTCTTTGTCATAGGTGGGATACTTTCGGACTGTGATTGAAAGTGTTTCACTATGGTAAGCCAGAAGATACCCTTTTTGAGTAAGAACTGCACCAATAGCATAGTCGGAGGCATCTGTCTCAATCTCAAATGGTCGTTTCAAGTTTGGTAATGTCAGAACTAGTGTAGAGTAGAGGCAATGCTTCAACTCAGCAAATGCCTTATGTTGGGTTTCGGACCAAAAGAAATTTTCTTTCACTCTACATCGGGTGACTTGATTTAAAGGTCAAGTGATATGAGAGAACCCCAACATGAACCTGCAGTCGAAATTGGCAAGACCCAAAAAATTGCAAAGCTTTGTTAAAGTGGTTGGGGTTCACTAATCCCAAATGACTTGTATCTTGGTTGGGTCCACATGCACACCCTGCTCATCAATGATGTACCCCAAATATTGAACCTGGGTAATGCCAAAGGTGCATTTCTCTAAATTGGTACACAATTTGTGTTGTCGCAGGGTTTGGAGGACCTGTCGAATATGGTGGAGGTGCTCTTCCAAACTTTGGCTGAAGATCAAGACATCATCTAAATACACCACCACGAATGCATTGGTGAAGGGTCGCAAGATGTTGTCCATCAATCTCATGAAAGTTGCAAGGGCATTCATCAACCTGAAAGGCATGACCAACCATTCAAAAAGGCCCTCCTTGGATTTGAAGGCAGTCTTCCACACATCGGAGGGTTCGATAGGTACCTGGTGATAAAAGGACTTCAAATCAATCTTGTTGAAATATTTGGCCCCCTTGAGTTGGTCCAGAAGGTCATCAATCTGTGGGATTGGGTACCTATTATGTACAGTGATCTTGTTCAACGCTCGATAGTCAATACAAAGTCTTTAGGTCCCATCCTTCTTTTGTACCAATACAATCAAGCTCTCACAAGATGATAAGCTTACCCTGATGTGCCCTTTCTGCAACAACTCCTAAATCTGCCTCTTGATCTCATCATTCTCTAGACTAGAGTGTCGATAGATTGGTCCATTGGGTAGCAACGCGCCTGGGGTTAGATCAATGGAGTGATTGACCTAATAGTGCAGAGGCAACCCCATAGCTAAGGAGAAAATGTCCCTTTACTCCTCCACGATCTTGTCCATCTTCTGTTTCTATGCGAAGGAGCCCTGTTTGGAAGCTATGGCCAAAATTGTTTTCTTACCCTGAGGGTGAATCATAAGGAGAACAAATTTCCTAGTTTGTGAAATGATCTTATTGCATTACTTTGTAGTAATCAAAGAGATGGTGGTAGGCGAGGCTACCTCTGGTATCCTGTACAAATTATTGCTCAAAGTAATAATCACAGAGTGAGATTTAAACTCATATACAACATGTCACTTCCACAAGTATGGTTTTCCTAATAATACATCACAGACTTCAAGAGGGGCAACATCACACAGTACCTCATATGTGAAGGGCTTAATGATGTAGGGAAGGCGAAATTTCTAGCTGATGCAGAGATCTCTTCCTTGGTGAAGCCACCCGATGGTGTATGGTTGTAGATGTGTTGTAGTCAGTAGGCCCAGCTGCTTCATGACCTCTGCTGAAATGAGGTTATTTTGGCTCCCGTTTTCGACAATGCACTGTAGCGGAGAACCCTTCACCCACATTTGTGAGTGGAAGAGGAGCTCTCCCTCCTCTGCATCTTCAAGCTCATTCTTCTGGATCTTGGTGGTGGCCACGTTAGCACTCGGCTCCACATCAATGATCTTCTTCCCTTTGTCATTCGCCTTGTTGGGATCTGACTCAGAGTCATAACATGCATTTGATTCGGAAGCCTTTAGCTCGGCCACTAGTGACTGCTTGGCCTAACACTCGCTCATGTTGTGAGTAGATCTCTTATGGAACTCAAACCATTTTCCCATGTCCTTCTTTGGCTTCATGGTATCATTATTTTCTTGCGCTTCGGCAAGTTTTCCTTGGTCACACCGCCTTGGCTTTGTCCTTTGCTCTATGGTTTGGGGGTGCCTTTCCCTTGCTTCGGATTCACGTATCCAAAGTCTCGCTTCTTCTTTTTAAACTTCTACTCAATCTTGACAACGTATTGGTATTTCGTGTCGAGCGAGGAGACTCCATCTTGTCCTGGATGTACCTATGTAGGCAGTCGTGGTACTTGAGTACCAAATGTCGCTCAGAATCCTTGATACGCAACTTTGTGTGAAGGGTATGAAAAAAATTGGTGAACTACGACACGTCTTGGTCCCTTCCCTGCCACAACGTGGTCCACTTTATGTATTTATCCTCATAGCTCCTAACAAGGTAGTACTGCTCCTTGATGGCGTCGTGGAACGAATTCCAAGTGGGTGCAGTTGAAACTAGTGAGGGTGTAATTTCATCATTCTTCTCACAGTAGGTTTCCCATCATTTCTTGACATGGGGGATGGCTTTGAGAATTGAAAAAGTAATATTTTCCCGACTGGAAAAATCATGAAAAAAAAAATATCCTTCTAGCAGATTTAACCCTTTATCTATGACATCTACAACTATATGACCTTCAAATATATGGATGTCAAAGTTAAATTGTACCTTAAAGGGTGTGGCACTTCTAGAGTAGTTGTTGGAAGAAGATAGGGCACCTTTGGGTAGTCGCTAAAGGATCTGGGAAAAGTTGTCCATCATCACATTCCTCTATCGCTTGAGGGCTTCTTCGAGCAATATTTTCAAAGGATCTCCCACCCCCTCATCTTTCTTCTCTTCCGCCATGGGATGTCATCAGGATTTGCAAGGTTGGCCTTACAAAGGCTGAACTAGTTTGAGCCCTAACTCCTTATATCTTGACCTCATTAGGGACATGCAAAGAAAAACAGAGAAAGAGCGAACCGTTCGAATACTATTGATCTGAACTTAAACATGAATGCAATAAATTATAGATATAACCATAAGCACAGAGATGCAGCAGAAATAACACTTCATTTCATTAATATCAAATACTGAAATATGCTTACAAACGGAATGGAAATAAAACTATCTCAGGCAATCATATCTTATCTCTGAGAAGAGATGTGGCTGCTACATGCCTCTAAACTATGTTACAATGAGGATCCAAGGCCTATTTATTATTGAACAACATGGAAAATCCCTAAACAACCAAAACCCTAACCCTAGGAGATGGAACGCCAAGAGTTTGTAGGCCCCGTTGGGGTTAGTTTGGCAGCCAACTTTCTAGGGGCGTAACTTGGTCATATTATCTTTGTTTCACACGTACAATACCTTGTTGGAAATATCTCTCTAAGGACTATAGGATTTTTAATGGTTCTGGTCCTAAAAAAATGTCGTTTAGGGGATCAAAACTACTCCGGAAGTTTAGGATCTGAAAAACTACTAAAAATAGTAAATGTTGCAATAAACATGGAAACGTATGAAACGGACTGGACGTTTAGATGGAATTGGTGGGTGGCCACCAATATTCACCTAGATTAGTGAGAAATATTCATAACTTTAGATATGGAATTTTCTACCTTGCACTGTATGTTTTTTCTCTAGGTGTTAGTGCTAGTTTTCATTTCTACCTTATCATCTACATTACTAGTTTTCTTATTTAATAAAAAAAATTAATATCGCAATGGCTACATTATAGTAGCAAAGAGCTCGAGTTTGTGTAATGCCTAAGTGAGGTTGAAGGAAACACAAAAATGAATGTTCAAAGTCGAACGTGTGGGGCTCAAATGAGGCACGAGTCTGAATGGCATATGTGTGAGGCCCAAATGAGGGTCAGGCTAAATAGTGTTGGTGTGGGGCTTGAATGAGGCTAGACCCACACAATAAGGAATTTGTGCAAATGTCCAAATATGATGGAACCCGAACAGGAGTGGTAGGGAGGGATGAAGGTAGGCCAATTTTGACATGTGGTTGGGCCACGTAGGCAACACATGTGTCACTCACATGGCAACTAATCACTAATTTTAGATTGAATTGACATAGAAATCTATTGCACATGTGAAAGGTGTGGAATTGAGGATGTCTCTTCTACATTCTTCCTCCTTTCGAACACATCCCCACTTCCACACCTCCACACACATTCCCCACTCTGTACCCTTCTTCCACACACCTTCAACCCACACAATACTTCTTCCCCATGAAAATTTTGGTTTACATGTACACTAAATGCACTAGGTCACGTGATAATTCTAGATTAACATGAATAATTGAATTAATAACTACTATGAAATATTTGTAATGACAACGAGTGGCATAGAAATAATTGATAACATTGAGTACGGAAGCATACTAGAAATAATAAATGCAAGAAAAAGATTGTGTAGAGTAGTGCATGTGCAGAAGTTGTCTGCAATGAAGAGATGTATGGAAGAAGTGCAAGGAGGAGAGAATAACAACAGATTGCAAAAACAAAGTGTTCTCAAATAATAACAAAAAGTGAACCCCACACTGCCTTAATTGTGCCAACATATCAATAACTATCAAAAGAGGTAGAGACTACGTTGTTATGCAATTATCACTCTTATTTTATCAATTAACCCACATACATGTTTCAAAACTTAAGTGTCTCATTTTGACTATATGAAAACCACAATGGCTTGGAGCTATATTTTGTTTGGATTCATAATATTAGGGCCCATAATGTTAAGAGGTTAATGTGTTTAAAGGGCATAATGTATTACGAGATGACAGAGTTAGTGGATTATGTGATATGTTAATTCTCAATGTCCCTAGTGAGTTAGGCATATTATAGTTTGTCATTAGTTAACCTTATTTCTACTTTACAAAGGTTTGTCATTCATAGTTACATGGAAAAAAAAAATTAAGAGATGATTGTGACAAAATTCATATAGGTTACAATGTATAGTGTGTCCAAAGTCATATTAGTAAAGATCAAGTTGTTTAACGGGTTGATTTGTTAGGCATCACATTATTGGGGTTTCAGTGAATGACAGTTAAAGTGGTTGGTTTGTTAGTAGTTATGGTGTGACCAAGGTCATAATAGTTACAAAGTATAATGGATTAGTAAGTGATTGTGATCGAGTTTAGAGAGGATAGTAGATATAAGGTCAGACTCGTCAACGATCAAAGTATCTAAGAGATAAATGTGTTAGGGCATTTGTGCTAAACTCACCATAAAATTGAGGATAATTATGTCAAAAATCACAAAGGTTGAAAATCTAACATATTCATAACACTTACAAATTATAGTGCACTAAGATTTTAACATGCTCAAAATAATACTAATCTTCTAATGTTAATTATAGTTTATAATTAAAAATTTCAACTTTTATAATATTTATAATCTTAAAATAATTAATTTAAATATTTATTTTAAGATATTTTTTAAATTTACACTAATCCCATAACTCTACATTCAAATTGTTCCATTCAAACATATATCATTTTCACCATCAACCTGCAAACATGTTAAGTTAAATGACACCCTCAACTAAAAATTGCATCCAATTTTATTATAGTAATAATCAATCATTCAATTTAGTAATTATTTTATTTTTTTTTAATTTGTCTTCAATTCGATCAATCATTCTATTTGGTAATGTTTAAATGTTTTTACTTTTAAATCCACACTATTTTATAATTAAAAAATATACATTTTAATATTAAGTAATTTTATTCCAATTATGTCAATGGTCAAACAATCATCTGTATTCAAATTCTTCAAACTTTCAAACATCAATGTTAAAAATGTCATCCAATTTAAATATTAACTAATTTATAATAACCAACATATTTTTTGTTGAAATAAATATACAAAATAAAACATAGTGTATTAATAAGAATTAAGGAAAAATAAATTATACTACATCAATAATAAATTGTGTATTGATGATGATTTTATGTGTGTGAGGCTCATTAATAATGTTTAAGATAAAAAATAAAATAAAATAAAAAGTGTGTTTAATAATGAAGAAATAATAAATTAATATTGTATGATAATAAATTATTGTATTAAACTCATATTTATATATTAATATAATTTATAATATATAATATATATAATAATGCTCATTATATATATATAAAAATATATTATAAATGGATTTATAAAAACATTGAGCATGATTATGAAAATTAATTTTGAAATTATTATACATCAAATTTCTTTCTTCACAATAACCAATTATATTGTCTTGATTGATGAACCACATAGGGTGGTTAGAAACGTGTCAACCTAATATCTCCAATATAATTTCTTCCGAAAATGTTTCAAATATTCAAATGAACCAACTAATAATTTTTAGAAAATTAAAAATTATTAATTATTTATAATTTTTTTTATAAATAATAAATCAATAATATTTTCTTTTACATTAGAAAAATTGATAACCATACTGATGAAAATAAATTCCAATCTACATTATTTATCCCCAATACCTATCATTATCCATATACCTTTTTAGTAAACACAAACTATAATAACTTAAACTGCTCCAAAAACTCACAAACACAAACTATAAGCACTTAAACTGCTCCAAAAACTCACAAACCAATCCTTTTGAAATGAAAATAGAAAAACAATTATTTAAACACCAACCCAATATAACAACGAAATGAGGTGACAACATTAAAATCCTGCAACAGTTCAGGTGACAACATTAAAATCCTGCAACAGTTCACACCAACAAATCATTATAACAAGATTCACTCTGAAATTCCTCAAGGAATTCTTGAAAATGCCATAATTTCCCACGACCAATGAAGGAAATTCACCCTGAATTTCCTCAACGTATTCATGACAAAGCCATGACTTCGTAACTACATACAATAAATACTTCAAAAATCGCACAGGTAAAGAAAAAGTTAAAACAACTGCAGATTTTAAGGCGAGGCCAGAAGAAGTTACAACAATTACGTATGTTACAGGGAGGCAAGCTTTCCCAGGTTCACCTGATGCCAAAACAGTCACGGAATTATCACATGCACCTTAAATTAAATTAAAAAGTCGAAGCTGAGCTGCATCATTTTTTCATCGCAACTTTGAAATGTGGTCTCCTCAAAATGAAGCCAAATTTACTGTCAAACGACGGCTGTCGCTGTATAATATGACTGTGTTTACCACCTTGGCATCGCTGTATAATATGACTGTGTGTTTGCCACCTTGGCATATATATTGTTTGGCACCTTAATATCAAATCCACATCTAGTAATTATTATGCCGTAAGGCGTTTTTTTTTAAATGAATATCCCTTTGTGCTACCCTGTATTGTTTTAGACATAATTACCAAATTCAAATTCGAGTTTGAATTCGATTCGGTATGAAAAAAATTCAATTACTTAAAATTCAATACCGAAAAAATTCGGAATACACATATTACATCTATTTAAATATATGTTTTAACCGAGAAACAAATTGAGCTAACCATTAAAGCTATTATAAATTATATAATATAATATTCCATAAAAATAATTTTTATACATTTCAATTACAACATACTGATTTCATATATCAAATTTTATTTAAATAAAGTCAAATATTTTTTCAAAATTTAAATTGTTAATTAATAATTAATTAAAAAAATCAAATTCCTTTTATTTAACTTAAATCAATATATCTTTCGCAAATACTTACAATATAATTTGTAAATTAAAAATATATATGTTTTACAAATATCCATTCTATAATAGCTTTTCGCTATATCTCATAATTCCTAACCTATTTATACATCATAAACCATAAATTAATATATATATCATAATCCCTAACCTATTTATACTAACGAATTTCATCAAAACCTTCACCATATAAATCATAACCGATACTCTCATATATATCACTCCGCATTTCATTAAAAACTTGCCATTTAATTTACGCTCCAAAAATTCATTGCAATCGGCACTGTTCATTCATTGCAATCGGCACTGTTCTCCCTGTACCGAACTTCGAATCAGCGAATTATTCGACGGACCGAATAGAATCACCGAATTTTCAAATTTTTTCGACCAGTGAGACCGAATTTGGTAATTATGGTTTTTAGAATGCATGGGTCAACAGTGGGGCAGTCAGCTGCCACGCACCCCACTTGAGATAGAATCTTGCTATGTGGAGCTGCCATATAGCATATAACAATTTTCTTGTATAATGTGACCTTACTTGAGATCGAATCCTGCTATGTGGAGCTGCCATATAGCATATAACAATTTTCTTGTATAATGTGACCCCACTTGAGATCGAATCCTGCTATGTGGAGCTGCGATTTTCTTGTATAATATAACCAATGTGTTAGATGACAGCTTGTGGCTGATATGTATATATGTACTATCTCTCTGAAAAAAATGGTTTTGGATCATTGATTTCATATGTTAAACCACTAAAAAGATTTTGACCATCTCATCATCATAAATGGTTATCATAAACGATGTGGTAGAAGTTACACTAGTTAGTTACAGTGACCACCCACACGAATTTTCTTTGTAAGCTGTGTTCAATCTGTTTTTTCAAACTCAATTTTCTTATTACCTGATTGACGCCAAGGATCAGAAGCGGTGGGGCTCTGAGCATCAGTGTTAATTTGTTGCTTTTCCGGTGATTTGTGGTCAGAATTTTGCATCGGGACCGAGCAGAAAAATCCAGCCAGGTCGGCCAAGGGATGTGTGACTCGCAATGATTGCGGCCGCCATTGCCACTGGTGGGAAGAGTTGCCCTTCCGGAGATGTCTGCAAGTTCTGTTGGTGTTGCTCTTCATCGTGTCGATCGGGATTATGCAGAGGAGATAGCACCACGTGTAAATCCACAGCCTCGTGCGAGGAGGGCCATCAATGGCAATCGATAGGGAAATCTTTTCAAGGGTATCCGTCTTCAGCGAAAGCTGTGACCACGAAGTGCAATTCTCTTCCACTAATTTCATTTCAGATTATATGGTCTGTACATTTCTTGTGCTCATCCATTCCTGTATAGCCAAGAGTATGATTTCCCTTGTCCTCCCACGCAAGTTACAGTGCGAGTCGCATGGTTTGAAATAGTGGTTTTGTCCTCGCTAGATGGTCTTTTTGTTTTTAAAAGTACAAATAAGTT
>APFE030076824.1:0-29228 GCA_000404065.3 Pinus taeda
CAGGTGTAAAAACAGTGTTCGAGAAGGATACCTGCAAGATGGTTCGAGGAGCACTGGTATTGATACGGGGAGTTCAGATTGGAACTTTGTACAAGTTGCAAGGTAGCACTGTTGTTGATGGGTGCAACAGCTTTGTGGTTCCTAAAAGTGGAGTAGAAAATCTAGTGGTCTTTGGAGAGAAGACCATGCTGTGGCATCAAAGGCTTGGACATATTGGAGAGAGGGGCCTTTGAATACTTCATGGTAAAGGTATGGTAGAAGGTATGAGTAATAGCTCTCTGGATTTTAATTTCTATGAAAATTGTGTATATGGGAAGCAGAATCGGGTGAGTTTCTCCTCTGGTGGTAAGAGGGTGAAACAGATATTAGATCTTGTGCACAATGATGTGTTTGGATCTGTGAAGGTTCCATCACTAGGTAAGTCTGTGTACTATGTATCATTTATAGATGACTTCTCAAGGAATACATGGATATATTTCCTTAAGAAGAAATCTGAAGTCTTTGTTAGGTTTAAAGAATTTAAGGCTTTGGCAAAAAACCAGATAGAGAAGAAGATAAAGGTGTTGAGGTTAGATAACGGGGGAGAGTTTTGCTTCAAGGAATTTGAAGAATTCTATAAGAAGTGTGGTATAGCGCGACAAATGACTACTCCATACACACCTGAAAAAAATGGAGTTGCAGATGGAGAGGGAAAGAAGCATGCTCAGCGGTGCCGGGTTAGGACAAGAATTTTGGGCAGAGGTGGTGGAGACATCATGTTGCCTGGTTAACATATCACCTTCATCAGTGTTGGACGATGAGACTCCACAAGAGGTATGGACTGGTAAGAAATCCTCTCTTTCTGAGGGTATTTGGATGTGATGCATATGTACATGTTCCAAAGGAGAAAAAAACCAAGTTGGATAGTAAATCTGAACAGTGCATCTTTATTGGGTATAAGGATGGTTTAAAGGGTTATAAGCTTTAGAACCCAATAATAAGGAAGGTTGTGTACAACTGAGATGTGGTGTTAAGAGAGGTGAAAGATGTTATTAAACATGAAGTCCAACCAAAGTAACCTAAGAAGATAGAGTTTGAGCTTAAGGAGGAAGAATCAGACTCTACAACAGAAGAGGAATCAAAAGATGAAGAGCCACAAACTCCGGTGTGAGATGATCAGTTTGAGAAAGAAGGCAGCCAAAAAGGTATAGTCCATATACTTTCTATTCAAATTTTGCTTTATCTATTACTGGTGATGATCCTAGAACTATGAAGGAAGCAGTAGATTTAGAGGATGGCAAACTCTGGAAAGAGGCCATGGTTGATGAAATGACATCTTTGCACAAAAATGAGGCTTGGGATCTGGTGGAGTTGTTGGCTAGAAGGAAAACCATTGGCAACAAATGGGTGTTCAAGAAGAAGACAAATGCAGTAGGAAAGGTGGAGAAATACAAAGCTTGGTTGGTAGCAAAAGGTTATTCCTAGATGTCGGGTGTAGAAAATCTGTGATAGGTTAACCCGATAATGCAATATAAATCAAAGAAGAATACTATAACCTACTTCTACTATCAATTTGTGGAAGCTTAAAGATCGAGTTGAACAATATAACAACAAAAGAAGAAGAATCAATGGCACAATACACATGAAAATACTTTGGGGAAATCCTCAGATAAAAACCCCACACTATTGTATTATCATACATGGTGGAAATACATAGGAATTATACAAAGCCTTAGCTCTCACAACTAGCCAGATCTTAGTACAATCCTCACATATGCTCACAAGCAATCTTGGCTTCTCTCCAACCTTCCTCTTTGCCCTCCAAGCTCCTATTCCCTTGCGTTGTTCCTTGTGGATGATTTGCCTCTTACCAAGTGGAAAACCTCCTTCAAAACTGTGCAATCCTCAAGGATAAATCCTTGACTTCATGCATGAGTTTTCTCCATAAGAAAACACATGCAACTAATAATACATTGTCCTTAAACATTTATCTCAACTGGGTCTTTCTCGGAATAGACATGCATGAGTTTCTGATGGGGGAACCTTCAGTTAACTAGAGTAGCACTAGTTGAGTGCATTAATGCATCAATTGATTGTTAACTTACTATTAGTTCCTCAAACAATTTGGAACTAATTTAACTGGACTTAACTTAGTAGACTGAGTTAACTAATTACAACTCAAATATAACTCAGCTTATCTCCTTAATTTAAGGGATAACTTTTGCATGACTTCAAAAAGACTTCTAACTTGAATTTCCCCAACTAATTAATTTAAAACAATTAATTAATTATTTCCAAGTAGCTGTTATGACTAAATTCGATTTTAATTCACAATTTAATCCAAGGACAAATTAAATTGGAATATTCTTGTTGCCATCTTTCAACACTCCCTCTCAACAAGAAAGGGATTATCTACCACCCCAATCCTGTCTCTATGGAACTCGAATTTACACTTTGACGATGCCTTTGTCAAAATGTCAGCATCTTTCTCCTCTGTCGAAATATACTGCAACAACATGATCTGTGAGAAGCCATGGGCGAAAAATCTTGCCTTATGCTTCTCCGCACTACCATCAGCAGCTTTCTTTACCTTGTAAAGCCAACGGGAACTCACAACTGACTTGTTCTCCGGTCTCGGAACCACATCCCAAACACTATTACAAACTATGGAGTCATACTCCTCCACCATAACATCAACCCAAATCGGTTGTTGCACTGCTTCCTCAAAGGAAGATGGCTCGGTCTCAACACATTCCCCAACAAGGGCCATGTATCCAATGTACCTCTCAAGTGACCTCCTCTATCTGCACTGAGAAGATGGTGCTCCGACATTCTCTCTCATATCCTCCAACAATCTGCTAGCTTCTCTTATGTGCTTCCATCCATCTCTAGAAGACTCTGCTTGAGTGGATGTCTCCACTCCTAGAACCTCTGCATGCGGCTGCCCCGCATCAATCTGAGGCTCCTCCTCCTTAGGAACCAACAGTTCCTCCACGACCTGTAGTTGGAGCTCCCTCTCAAGGGAAACTCTTATGGCCTTCTTCTCATCAAACTTGAGATCTATGCAAACCACTATCCTCCGAATGGTAGGCAAGTACACCCGATAGTTGTGAGGTGTATTAGTGTACCCACGAATATCCCCAACTCTACTATCAGCTCAAGCTTCTTCCGTGCATCCTTTGTCACATGGAAATATACCGATGAGCCAAAGATCCTGAAGTGACCCACATCTGGTCTCTTACTGGAGAAAGCTTCCTCTAGTGTCTTCATCCCAAGTATACGATGTGGGATTCTATTTTGCAAATAGACTGATGTGTTGCATGCCTCAGCCCATAAGTGAAGTGGTAGGCCTTGGTCATGCAACATTGCTCGTGTTTCCCCTACAATAATTTTGTTCTTCCTCTCGGCCACCCCATTCTGTTGTGGGTTATGAGGTTCTATCAAGTCTCATTTAATTTTGTCCACTGCATAGAAGTCCTTAAACTCTTGAGAGACATATTCTCCACCGTTGTCGATTCTCAAGACCTTGATCTTCTTCCTTGACTCTTTCTCGACTACAGCTTTGAACTCACAAAACTTTGTGAAGGTTTGGTCCTTCTTCTGCATGAAATAAATCCAACATTTATGAGAATAGTCATCAATGAAAATCACATAATACCTTTACTTCGCTGTGGATGCCGTCGAGAATGGTCAACACAAATCAATATGAACTCACCCTAAGATAGCCTCTGTTCGACTGTCTTGATCACGAAAGGAAGACTTGGTGTACTTTCCCAAGGTACAACCTTTCCATGTGTCAACTTGCTCAAGTTTACCTTTGGGAAGTCCTATAGATATCTGCTACATTATCTTCAAACCCCCATGATGCAAATGGCCCAACTACCTGTGCCATAACTCGCCAATGTCGTGGCTTTGCACCAATTATGCTTTCATACTCAATGTTGCACAATCATCTACGTCTAATTTATAGATATTCTTCACCTGAATCCCTATCCTCTTGGTCTGACCCATGGCTATGTGTCTTAGGAATGCCTTTCCTTTACTGAAGACAACATCGTAGCCTTTGTCCTCCAACATCGTGACCGATACCAAGTTCTTCTTCAGTCCAGGCACATACATCACAACTGTCAAGGTGAGAGGAGCTCCACGCTCCCTTTGAAAAGCAATCGTGCCCACTCCTGAAACACTATACCTTCCGTCGTCACCCATCTCTATGCGCATGTTGACGTCTTTCTCCTCCAAGGCACTGAATAAATTTTTATCACCGATCATGTGAAATGAGGCTCCACTGTCAAGATACCAAACACGACCCATCATCGATGACACCAAGCATGCGATGAGGGTAAAGTCTATTTCGAACTAAGAGGCTAATGCCTCACCTTCCAATCCTTTCGAGGATCCCTTCTTGGACTTCTTCGATGGGCAATTAGTCGCATAATGTCCCATCTTGTGACAATTAAAGTATCTTACTTTAGACATGTGACCCTTCTTCCCTCCATGAGAATAATTCGATTTGAAATGGGAAGCCTTCCCCTTCCCTTTCCTTGGCTTAATTTCTAAGGCCATATTTTCTTCATCATCATTCTTAGATGAAGAACCATCTCGTGTGCTCCTCCTGATCTCCTCCTGCATAAGATCTGACCACAGTTGTTCCCAATCTGACAGTTTCTCCTTTTCATTCACAGAGTCTTGGTAGCTATTCCAAGGCCAAGGAGAGCGAGGCTTACCATATCATCATCGGAAATAGTTATTCCCACACTGCCAAGCTCATCTTCGTAGGTGGTGAGCTTGTTCAGATATGTGGAAATAGTATCACCCTTTTCTATCTTGATTCTTCGAAGCTTATCCTTGAGCGCCAATTTCCTCTAGTCGCTACTGTTTTGGTAGAGGTCCTTCAATGTCTTCCACATTGAAAATGGAGTATCCTTATCATGGAGACTTGAGACAATATGGTCTCGAACTCCCTCAAGGATGATCCATCTCGCCTTCGCCACACACTTCTTCCACTCAGCCAACTCTTGTGGATTAGTTGAAGCTGGCTTTGGGATTTCTTGATCAATGAATTCTTTCAATCCATTGTCTTCTAATACAACCTCCATTCTATCTTTCCATGCTATGTAATTCAAGCTACCTTCCAAGGCATACTCGAGTCTCAAGCCATAGAATACCATTGGTCAACCTTGAAGTATGATATGAATTCGATTTTCACCTACAACCCCATTCTTCAAACTTTGAATTCTCTTCTCAGTATACTATTCACAACTCTAATACCATGTAGAATAATTTCTACAAATCTAGCTCTGATACCATGTAGAAAATATGTGATAGGTTAACGTGATAATGCAATATAAATCAAAGCAGAATAGTATAACCTACTTCTACCATCAATTTGTGGGAGCTTAAAGATCGAGCTGAACAATATAACTAGAAGAAGAAGAATCAATGGCACAATACACATGAAAATACTTTAGGCAAATCCTCAGATAAAAACCCCACACTATTATATTATCATACATGGTGGAAATACATAGGAATTATACAAAGCCTTAGCTCTCACAGCTAGCCAGCTCTCAGTACAATCCTCATAGATGCTCAAAGGCAATCTTGGCTTCTCTCCAGCCTTCCTCTCTGCCCTCCAAGCTCCTATTTACTTGCGTTGTTCCTTGTGGATGATTTGCCTCTTACCAAGTGGAAAACCTCCTTCAAAATTGCGCAATCCTCAAGGATAAATCCTTGACTTCATGCATGATTTTTCTCCATGAGAAAACACATGCAACTAATAATACATTGTCCTTGAACATTTATCTCAGTTGGGTCTTTCTCATAATAGACATGAACGAGTTTCTGATGAGGGAATCTTCAGTTAACTGGAGTAGCACTAGTTGAGTGCATTAATGCATCAAATGACTGTTAACTCACTATTAGTTCCTCAAACAGTTTGGAACTAATTTAACTAGACTTAACTCAGTAAACTAAGTTAACTAATTACAACTCAAATATAACTCAATCTTATCTCCTTAATTTAAGGGATAAATCTTGCATGAATTTAGAAAGACTTCTAACTTGAATTTCTTTAACTAATTAATTTAAAATAAATTAATTAATAATTTCCAAGTAGATGTTAAGACTAAATTCGATTTTAATTCACAATTTAATTCAAGGAAAAATTAAATTGGAATACTCTTGTTGCCATATTTCAACACCGGGAATTGATTTTGGTGATACTTTTTCTCCTATTGTGAAGGTAGCTTCTATTAGATTACTATTATCTCTTGCTACTACTTTTGATTTTCAGATAGAATAGATGAATGTGAAGACAACATTTCTTCATGGGGATCTGGAAGAGGAGATCTACATGAAGCAACCTGAAGGCTTTGCGGTGAAGTGTAAGAAAGAACTAGTATGCAAGTTAAAGAAGTCTCTGTATGGGTTAAAATAGTCACCAAGGATACGGTATTTGAACTTTGATACATTTATACGGGGACTTGGCTTCACCAGAAGCAAAGTAGATCACTGTGTGTATATTAAATTAATTGGTGACCGTATTATCTCTTAGGTCTTGTATGTGGATGATATGTTGCTGGTTGGAAATGACAAAGAAATTATCTAGGATTTGAAGACCCAATTGTCCTCCAAATTTGACATGAAAGATCTTGGTGCTGCAAACTATATTTTGGGCATGGAAATTAAAATAGATCAGGCAAAGAGGAAGCTCTGGTTAAACCAGAGGAAGTATGTCGAGACGATACTGCAGAGGTTTAATATTCTAGATAGTAAACTAGTGATTCCTATCCCTGTAGGTGTAAAATTGTCTACTAAACAGTGTCCCAAGATACAAGAAGAGGAAGAGGACATGTCTCGTGTTCCATATGCAAGTGCAGTCAGTAGCCTGATGTATGCGATGGTATGTACTAGACCAAACATTGCACATGCAGTGGGAGTATTGAGTAGGTTTATGTCAAAACCAAGGAAGGAGCATTGGACAACAGTGAAGCAGGTCTTCAGGTATTTGCGTGGCACTAGTGATTATGGTTTGTGCTATTGAGGAAGACCAGGATTGGACAGAGATTTGGATATTCGTGGCTTTGTTGATGCAGATTGGGCTGGACATCTGGATCAGAGAAGATCTACAAGTGGGTATGCGTTTAACCTATTTCGAGGTGCAGTCAATTGGATGAGTAACAAACAATTTGTAGTGGCACTATCAACTACAGAGACAGAATACATGGCAGCCACTCATGCAAGCAAGTAGTTTGGTTGCAGAGATTGTGTTCAAGTATGGGGTTAGTACAGGGATCTATAAGGATAGACTGTGAAAGCCAAAGTGAAATTTTCTCGCAAAGAACCCTGCTTACCATTCAAATACAAAGCACATTTATGTTCAGTATCACTTTGTGAGGGATATGATAGAAGACAAAAAGGTGTTGCTGGTAAAGGTAGACACTTTGAAGAATATTGCAAATGCATTGACAAAATTTGTGAGCTCTAAGAAGTTCTCTTGATGTAGAGAAACAATGGGCATTGTAGGGTTGGATAAATGAGTAAGCTCTCTTGTGGTCCCATGTGGAAATAAAACAACAAGTGGGAGAATGTTGGGTTGTTTTATATTCTTTCCATGACTAGCCTACGCAGTTAACATGGGGTTTAGAGGGGGGGAGGAGCCCCCCCTTCGTTGCGTCGATTGTGCAGCGGGGGGGTCACAGGGGGTTTGAGGGGGGCAGGTAGGCCCCCTCTACAGGGTCCGGGGAAGCGCCCTGGGGAATTATTTTTTGGACCCTATATTAAGTTGGGCAGACCTACCTATGGTTTTTTGCATGGTTTTCGTACATAGTTTTGGATGCAATGGTTTTCGGTCCATGTTTTGGATGCGATGGTTTTCGGTCCATGTTTTGGACACGATGGTTTTCGGTCCATGGTTTTGGACATGATGGTTTTCAGTCCATGGTATTGGATGCTTCAGCATGTATAAATATGTATTGTAACATTGAAAGGAACATAATGAAAAATCAATCTGGTAGTCCTGTTTTGGGATCCAGGGGAAAATCTTTGTGTATATGTGTTTTATGTGTTATGCTCTCACATTGTTTATTTTCTATGTTTTAGAATTCGTATTCAGGTAATTTTTGTATGAGGTTAAAACCTACAAAGAGTACTCTAGGCCATGATGCTCTCTAGGCCATTCTCCCGAGCCACATTACATGACACCTAGTCAATACCCTTAACCTAGGGAGAATTTATACCCTTGATGCAACAACATTAACACTCCCTCTCACCTAGGGAGGCATTATCAACCACTCCAAGCTTCTCCCTGAATTAGACAAAATTCATCTAGGAAAAAGGATTTGTGAGAATGTCAGCAACCTGATGGTCCATAGAAATGTATTAGAGCCTCACTTCTCCCTTTTATACCATGTGTTATATATAGTGGTACTTGATCTCAATGTGCTTCAACCTATTATGGAAAAATTTATTTTCTAAAAGCTTAAAATCGATTTAATTATTACAATATATCATGGTCATCTCCAACACCTTATAGAAAAATCTTGCTAGCAACTTCTAAAGCCACATTGCTTCATAATTCTCCAATCTAGCTACAATATACTTAGTCGTTGCAATGAGAAGTGTGACAAATGTCTACTTCTTGCTCATCCAAGATATCATAGCAGAACCCAAACTGAAGAAGCCTCCTGATGTGCTCTTCCTGTCTTTGACACTCCCTTCCCAATCAAAATCTATGATTCCCTACTGTTGTACTTCACCGTTTGAGACATATTTGAATCCATAACTGACTATACCGCACATATATCTCAACACATTCTTTGACACAATCCAATGTACATTCCTCGATTCCACTAAGAATTGGATTAGAGTGTTCACTGAAAAGAAAATATCAAGTCTAGTATTAACTAGATACATCAAGGATCCAAACAATTGTTTATATGTAGAGGGACCCATCAAATCTAAATATGAGTTAGAGCCACTCAATATCATGATATTGGTCACCATGGGAGTGTCCCTGGACTTTCCATCCACCATCCAAATCTCCGAAGAATCTCAAAAGTATACTTCCCTTGACCAAGGAAGTAATGCATGAAGTCTAGATCCTTCATCTCGAACTTAGAGGTCAACTCCCTTTGACACTGAAGTAGGGTTCCTATAGTAATCCTAACTGCTTCCTCTATCATAGAACCAAATCCTCCAGCCACTATTTCTCCCTCTGTCACATGGGTATGTATTTATACTCTCGTCAAAAAACAAGTCATCAATAACAAGATCACATGCTCATTTTTAATAACCTTGTAGTAAAGGTTTGGATCGACATCACTCTTGGTAAAACTAGGCCTCATCAGGTATCCATCAATCCAAGAATGCCATGCCCAAGGTGTCTGATTGATTTTGTACAAATCCTTCGTCAATATGCAAACATGATAATCCTTCTCATGTACCTCAAAACCCTAAGGTTATTCTATGTACACTTCTTCCTCAATAAATCCATTGAGGAAATTGGTCTTTACATCCATATGATGTCACCTCCAACCCATAACAAAGGTAATATAAATAATAGTTCTAATAGAAGTGTACTTGGTGACTAGAGAAAATGTCTCTTCATAGTCCTCTCTCTCTTTCTAGGAAAACCCTCTTGCCACAAATCTTGTTTTGTACTTCTCTATGTTTTCATCTACTTCATGCTTGATATTGTAGATCCGCTTGGAGGTCACCACTGACTTCCCCTCAAGTCTCAGTGTAATTTCCCACACAACATTCTTCATGATGGACTGATATTTTTCCATCATGGTATCCTTCCAAACTTGTTGGCTTGCTTCCTCTAAAGTAGAATCTATTTGGTCATCTGGCACAATTCTAGATGCCTGTACAATTCTCCCTCTCGAACACGAATCACTCTTCTTGAGTTTATGCTCGATCCTGGGAGAATCCTCTTGCCATAAACTTTGCTTCATTCTTCCTGATGCTTCCATCTACTTGCTAGAATCATTACCTTTGGAAGCCTTTGTTAGGACCCCATATTGTCTCTCTTTGACCTTATATTTTGTCATAATATTACCCTTTTCAACCCATATTTGAAAGTCCTTGCTAGTGTTTTGACTCAATCATTCTAAAGGTATACGGTGACTCTTCTCATTGCTATATGTTTAATTATTTAACACTTAATCATGCTATCTTTATAATTTATCTTTGAAGTTGACTGAGTTGCTAAACAATTAAAAGAATGATGTGCAGACCGCATTGTTGAAACTGCCTAGCAGGACTATCTTTTGGAGTTGTTGAAATAGCAGGAACAACATGAATCTTGAAGCTGAAACAGCAAGAACAACATGTAAATCTCAAGGAGACAGTTGAGATTTGTGTACCAGATTTGACAACAACAAAGGAACCTGATCGATCATTGAGGAAACTGTTACATTGGTTGTAACGTTCATAATCTAAATTACTGTAACAACATTATGTTGATGGGAAACTGATTTCCCTATTTTTGTATAAAGGGTTGAACTAGAATCTATAATGAAAATATTTTGTAATATATGTCTCCTCTATAAAGAGGAGACATCTACATTAGAGGGAAGGATGAACAAGCTGTAACACAAGGATTGTAGTTGAAGAAACGAGACTGAATCTTTTCTATAATATGGTATATTGACGGATGAATAAAGTTTTGTTCTGAGTATTTCATCTTAGTTTCCGTGTCCTAGGGAATCTTGTGAGAAGGACATGGCCCACCTTTATCACAAGATTCACCCATTCTCTTTCTGTCGTGTGTTAAGTGTGATTTCTATTCATACCTTGTTAACAAGTATTGTTTCTGGATGTTATTTTACTTTTGCTGAAACTCTATTTCTCTTTTAATCGATTGATGCTATTTCATGAGTGTCTCACCAGTGATTAGGTTTATGGAGTGACTTGGTGAACTGGATAACGTAGGCGGGTGCTGGATGTTCCTACTCTAGGGATAGGGTCCTGATCCTTTGTTACAGAATAACCATTGTTTTCTTTTGCAGATTTATTCTTTCTAATTAATTATCCATCTCTTATTAGATATCTACAATAGAGTATAGTTGTTGTAACACAGAGTAAATATTTAACAGGGTGTGATTTATTTATACTACAACTTTTTAGTGCTATTAAAATTGAGTACATACAGTACGTAGTTGCCTTTGAAATAATCGGACTTTCCTAGGTTGACAATTTATGTGGCACTCGACTGTTAAATTAATAAGCAATTAAAGTGACCAACATTTTGGCGCCGTTTTCGGGGAAGGCGACCAAAGATTTTAAGAGCATTAATGATTTTCTTTTAGATGTACAGGATGCATGAAAGGACGCAGGAAAACTAACCCTACGGGCGGCAGGGGCCAAGGCAGAGGAGGAAGGAAAAATTTCATTGATGACATTATTTCAAAAGCTGAAACATCTCAGAAGATAAGTTCTCAGAGGCCATAGACTTGGCACCCTCTCCAGACGAATTACGAAATGGAGGGAGTGTTGGGACCAGAAAGGGCCGAAGAGACAGTAGAACAAATCGAGGAGTCAGTGGAAGATATTGAAGAACCGATAGAAGATATTGAAGTTGAAGAACCAATAAAAGATATTGAAGTTGAGGAACCAGTTCAGGACATTGAAAGCGCTACAGAAAGCGATGAAGACCGAGCAAGTGAGACAGGGGAACAACCAATGGACGGAAACAATGAAGGACCCGTTGGTGGGGGACGAAGAGAAGGAGGAGGAGGAAATTCCTTTCCACCTTGGAATTCCATATTGGAGATCTTCCTAGAGGGGCAATTCCTATGAAGAACATCCCACTCTCAGCCCTACCTAATTTTCATGGTTTATCATCTGAAGACCCTAATGAATTTCTGTTCGAGTTTGATATATTATGTAGGAACTATGATTATGTTACTAATTCTCAAAAGTTAAAGTTATTTCCAACCACATTAAAAGGAAATGCACTAAGGTGCTTCGTGAGCCTGGGAAGACATGTGATCACAACATGGGATCAAATGAAAGAAAAATTCTTGGCCAAATACTAGGACTATTGCCGAACAAGAGAAAGGAAGGAGGAATTATTTAAGACGGTTCAGAAGGAGGACGAGAACCTGGAGGATTTCGTGGAAAGATTACAGTATAATTTGCAGCGATCTAATCATCCGAATATGAGTAAGGATATTCTCAAGTCAATACTGTTAAAAGGGGTACGAGATGACTGCTTAGATATGTTGAATATGCTTGGAAAAGGGGATATATATAAGGAATCGTATGACGAGATTGTCAACCTCTGTAAGAGATGTTCAAGAGGAGCAGCAAATAGGCCAAAAAGCAGATATAGTACATACTCAAGAGTCTAGAACTCAGCGAGTGGAGGAGCAACATAGGCTGAAATAGGTAACTTACTTGAAGAATTTAACATTGAAATGTTAAGCTCTTTTGCTTCACAAATTGATACCTTGCAGGTTAAAAAGAAGCAGGCAGAGGCAGAAGTTGCTATGGCTATTTTTTTCTCTAAATGCAGAGAAAAACACCCACTAAGGGAATGCCCACTGGACAAGGTACCAATTTGCACTATTTGCGAGAAGGACCATGAGACTCAACAATGCCCTTCTTTACCAGGAATAAAAGCAGCACTGCAACCAAATGAAGAAGAAGTTGAAGCAGTTTACTTGCTGACACAGAGGAGGCAATGGAAACCACGAGGACAAGGTACGAATTCTAATATGCCATTTAATCGTTGGAATAATCCTCCTCCTTTTCAAGCAAATTACCCGCCCTTGAATCAAATGCAATACCCACCCTTCAACCAAATGAAATTCCCACCCATGTACAACCCAATCCTCCCTTTGTCGATCCTACAATATGGAATCCCTGGGCTCTACAGCAATCTTATTTTAATCAATGGAACCCAAACTGGACAGCTTAGCAGATCCCATTTCCAAACCAATTTCCCCAGTATCAGCAATCTCTCTCCTTGCCATCAAATGCTCCACCGAATAACCAGACAATAAGACCCCAGTTGCCCATGCAACGGAACCCCAACCCTAATAACAATAAAGCTCTACAAGTCATTGATATTCAAAACCAGCCTGTTTTCCCCATGCAATGTAATGATATTCATTTGCACTCTGGGAGAATAGTTGAACCCATTTTTTATGACATTACTTCTTCTGAATCTGATAAAGAGGAGACAGGAAAAGAAAAGTCATCTAATAACAATGCTGAAACAATTGAGTCATCCTCTAGTAAAATTGCTGAAGTAGCAGAGCCGCCATTCCCTGAACGTCTGGCTCTTCCAAGACACTTGAGCCACCTGCTTTTAATCTTTTAGGAGAATTGCAGAATTTATATGTTAAAATTCCACTCTTAGAAGCACTTAGAGATGTACCCATTTATGCTAGAATTGTTAGAGATATTTGCATTAAGAAACCTGGAAGAAAATCTAAAGATCCCCTCACAGTTCATGTGATGGGTGATCTAGCTGTTTTAATGTCAGGAAAAACCCCTCCTGTGAAATATGGTGACCCTGGTCATCCTACGGTTACAATACAGGTTGGAAAAACTTTTGTTTCCAGAGTTCTAGTAGATCTAGGTGCTGCTATAAATATAATGACACTTGAAACTGCACAGTTATTACAGTTAAAGAATGTAATTAGGGAAACCCCAACCATTCTAGAACTAGCTGACCATTCCACAATCAAACCAGAAGGAGTTATTGAAGGCCTGATAATTTCAGTTGAATCTTGGAACTACCCAGCTGATTTTGTTGTATTACAGACTAAAACAAAGTTGGGGGGACATCCATTAGTTTTAGGGAGACCTTGGCTAGCTACAACAGACGCTTTCATCAGTTGTAGATCAGGTTCAATGACAATTTCTAACGGATGTGAAACCAAGCAGCTTACTCTTTACCCTCATGCTACACCTATGATTAACAATGATACTATGTATGGTTAGACTATGAGGATGATGAGACCCAACCCATCTTGACTGTCGGACAAGCCTTAACTTTTAAAGATATAACCAAGGATGAACTAATTAGTAATTTTATTTCTGAACCTTCTTCTGTTAACTTTGAAACACATGATCACTTGACTACAATCTTGGAACCTAAATCCCAGCAAAACCTTAAAACCGAAAATTTATCTCAGACATCAGCTGATATCTCCTCCAAAATTATAACAGTAGAAATCGAGCCTGGCAAAACATTAAATATAAACCCCAACCTAACAGATGCTGAAACACAATAGTTAATAAAGTTACTTCGTGAGAATAAAGAAACATTCGCATGGGACTACATAGATATGAAGGGAATCTCTCCTGAATTATGTACTCATCGTATTTATATTAAAGAGGGGTCTCACCCAGTCTGTCAACCCCAGCGATGAATGAATCCCAATTTAAGGGAAATTGTGAAGGAAGAACTTAAAAAATTGCTGAATGCAGGATTTACATATCCTATATCTGATAGTTAATGGGTTCTCCATTAGTGATTGTACCTAAGAAAAATGGGAAATGGAGAGTGTGTGTGCATTATAGAGTTCTAAATAAAGCCACTCAGAAAGATTATTTCCCCTTACCATTTATTGACCAGGTGCCAGACAATTTGGCAGGAAAGAGATTCTTTTCCTTTTTGGATGGATTTAGCGGATATAACCAGATCAAGATTGCACCCCAAGACCAAGACAAGACCACTTTTACTAGTCCATGGGGGACTTTTGCTTATAGAGTTCTTCCATTTGGGCTATGTAATGCTCCAGCAACATTTCAAAGAGCAGTGATAGGAATTTTCTCTGATATGCTTAATGACTCCTTAGAAATATTTATGGATGACTTTACTCCTTATGGTGTGACTTTTGAAGATGCATTACAAAACCTTGAGAAGGTACTTAAACGATGTATAGAAGCACATCTTGCCTTAAGTACTGAAAAATGCCATATGATGATGAATCAAGGAATTGTATTAGGACACTTCATCTTATTCCTAGGAATTCAAGTTGATCCAGCTAAAGTGCAGGTAATTCAGACTCTTCCTATCCCTAAAACACAAACTGATGTAGGAATTTTTTTAGGACATGTTGGATATTATAGAAGATTTATCAAGGATTTTTCTAAAATAGCTTCTCCTTTATTTGTGTTACTTATGAAAAATGTTGAATTTAAGTGGACTGATGGTTGTCAAAAAGCATTTAATGAACTTAAACATCAATTGTCTACAACTCCCATTTTAAGAGGACCTGACTAGGCACTCCCCTTTCATATATCCTCTGATGCTTCAGATGCTGCAATTGGAGTTGTCTTGGGTCAAGAAGAAAACAATCTTCCTTATGCTATCTATTTTATTAGTAAAAATATGACCCCTGCTGAACTTAATTACACAATTACAGAGAAGGAATTTTTAGCAGTCATTTGTGCTATTAATAAGTTTCGACATTATATTACCGGTTACACTACTTTTGTTCATACTGATCACTCGGCCATTATGTATTTAATGAACAAATCAGTTACAAATGCTCGAGTTACCAGATGGTTATTATTACTACAAGAATTTCATATTACAATTGTAGATCGACCAAGTAAAGAAAATGTAGTTGCTAATTTCCTTTCTCGGATAAAAATTGATGAGAACACTCCAGTAGACGATTCCTTTCCTGATGAATATTTATTTGCAGTATCTGCTCACTCACCTTGGTATGCAGACATTGCCAATTATTTAGTTGCAGGGAAGCTCCCATCACACCTATCACATAGAGAGAAACGAAAGATCATTCAGCAAAGTGCTAGGTACAACTGGATAAGTGGGTGTCTTTTTCACACACGACTCGATCAGGAAATTCGGAGATGCATCAGAGAAGATGAAGTTTATGATATATTGAAGGCTTGTCATGATGGCCCTTGTGGAGGGCATTTTGTTGATAAAAGAACAGCACACAAGGTTCTTAGAATGGGCTATTATTTGCCCTCACTTTTCAAGGATGCAAAGAAATATGTTAGGGCCTGTGATAGCTGTCAGAGAATGGGCCAGCCTAATCACAGGGATGAAATGCCACTGAACCCCCAGGTAATACTTGAACCTTTTGAAAGATGGGCGCTAGATTTTATAGGTCCCATCAACCCTCCATCCAATCAAAGAGTTTATATACTGGTTTGCATAGATTATATGACTAAATGGGTGGAAGCTAAGGCACTCCTTAGAGCTAATGAAGAATCATTTTTAACCTTTTTATTTGAAGAAATCTTTGTTAGGTTTGGATTGCCTAGAGAGCTAGTCACAGATGGAGGACCTCCTTTCAACTCTCATGGCTTTAAAGATACACTTCAGAAATATCACATTACGCATAAAATGACTACGGCTTATCACCCCTAGGCCAATGGGTAGGTGGAAAGTACGAATAAAGTCATAGAAGCTATTTTAACAAAAACGGTAAAGGAGAATAGAAGGGATTGGTTTCAAAGGTTTCCTAAAGCATTATGGGCTTACAGAACTACTTGGAGGAACACTACAGGTTTTTCACCTTATGAATTAGTTTATGGTAAAACTGTTGTTTTTCCTATGGAATTTGAAATTAAAACCTAAAGGACTGCTTTAGCTGTTAACCTTGACTTGACTGATGCACAGACAGTTAGGTTGCAGTTGCTTCGGGAATTGGATGAAAAGAAGTTGGATGCCATCCATCAAACAACTATGATACAACAGCAAAGAACCAGGTGGCATGATTAAACCATTAAGCATATGCAGTTCCAAAAAGGTGATTGGGCTCTATTGTATGACTCCCGTTTTGAAAATTTTCAAGGCAAATTAAGAACAAGGTGGCTAGGACCTTATGAAGTAGATATTGTTTTCCCAAATGGAATAGTCAGACTCCTAACAATTGATGATTCTAGAACACCATTGTTAGTGAATGGGTATCGGCTCCGTTTGTATAGACAACCTATTTCTAAAGAGGATTTCAAAGCCACTTGTATGATAGATATACATTATGTCTTTTTGGGGGAGCCTGCTATCCCTCAATGCACTTAGTTTTTCTGTTTATATATTTATTTTTCTTAGATTGGATTTCTTAACTAATAATCCCTGTCAAGGGTTGCCATGTTACAATTAACTATTTTGCAGATCTTAGCTTCGGAGGATGGCTGAGAAGAAAAATTTCAATACAGGAAGGATCAAGCTTCGGCTTGGGAAACATTGCCATTTCACTTCAAATCATAATTCATTCCCTCTCACTTCCCTTCAGCAACATTTTCCCACCACTTCACGTTGCTGAAACACCATTTCCCGTTGCTGAAACACCATTTCCCGGTGCTGAAACACCAATCTTTTCCATTTTTCCTAAGAAGCACCAATTTTCCCATTTTTCCCAAGAATGAACCATTACTTTTGATGGATACATATCACTCTTCATTAAAGGAATCAACCATTCATCCTGATAATTATGTTCTTTCACTATTACTTCCCGTGAATAAAGAAAACCTTGTGTATAAAAACCCTCATACTTTACAAACCCTTTTTTTATAACCATCATCGATCTATTAATGACGAGATAATACTTTTCGCGCAAAAACCAAAGGTAAAATATAAAGGTATGCGTGTTTAGGTGTAAATATTAAATTGTAGTTAATGAGAAGATATTGATATGATTGTCGAAATCACGTACCTTCAAGCATATCATTCTAGCTGCAGTTGGGGGGGGAAACCGAAATATTGTAATCATTACATGATACGCTGATTACCATCAATTCTTACTTCTCGCGGCAATGTCTAGTCACCCTGTCTGTACCTTATCATGTCATAACTTCATTTGCAACATCCTACTCTGTTTCGACTTCGGCAACTCGACTCTGCACTCTGCATTTTACTGAACCAGTAACTATGTGAGGAAATGTTGTTCGACATGAACCTGGCTCAACGAAATTATTGGAACTTTATCAGGAGGCATACCAAATCTTTTTACAAGCAGGATGGGTGGATTATTTCCGAAGGCTTCCGGATTTTGATTCCTAGAAAGTTCTAGAATTCGCATGCAATTTGAGGGAAGGATATTCTACTGTCCAAGGAATGCGAATTCCAGTAATAGAGGAGGATATAGCGCAGGTTTCAGGGTTACCAACCAATGGTACTCGTTGGTTCAGCCGGAAACACCTCATTCTCAACGCATAGCAAGATTTTCTGCTACCAAGGGAGCGCGTCGAATTTAAAGGTAGGGGTGTTGCACTTCGATCACTACCACCGCCATGGCCGAAGGTTACAGAGTTCGTTAAGCATTATTTCACCTGCGAGGGACGTTATCAAGTAGTCTACTAGCACGAATTTGTGTTATTGAATCATTTAAGGCATGGTCATTTAATAAATATGCCATACTATCTGCTTGGCTGTCTAAAAAATATGGCACACTATATCGTGAATGCAAGGCACCCACTCCTCTCCCTCACGCACCATCATTTGGTTCAGCTCTTAATTCATAGTGGCTTTGGCCTGCACAATCCCTCTCCCCTTAACAACCCTCCCCAACAAGCTGAAGAAAATCCCTAGCAAGCTGAAGAAAATCCCCAGCAAACTGCTAAAATCCTTCAACCAGCAGAAGAAAACTTCTAACAAGCTGCGGAAAATCAGCAACCAGCAGCTGAAACACCCCAATTGAGCATTGAAAATCCGTAACAGACCCCACCCCTTAATGAATCTAAATCATCCACTCCCATCGTCCATATTCCCACCGATAATTTGGATGACAATACCCCCATTATTATGCTCAAAAGGAAAAGACAACAGAAAGCTGCAACCCCACTAAAGAGAAGAACGAGGGCCTTAGTTAAGGAAGCCACTATTTCTGATAATCCCCCTACCCTGAGGAAAAGTGCTTGTAAGAGAAAAACTATTGTTTTTCCTGCTTCCTTACCACGGCGATGAACAAGGACGTCTGTAGAAACTAAGGCCATTACCCCAAATTCCCCACCTATTATTCTAAAATCCCGTATTCCGCCTAGCCCTGAACCCTCACCTTCCTCACCCTCGGGTGCCGAAATGCAGAGCATTCATGATTTTGTGACATCATTTTTCTCAAAAGATGCAGCTGCTCTACAAGAACCAGTTGTCGATTCATCTAAAGTAGACACCCAAGACGATGAATGGCATGTGGCTGATACACAAGAACCAGCCACTGACTTAACAGGTGTTACACAAGAACCACCTGTTGGGAAACAAAAGGAAGACGACCTAGATTTGGCTGTTACACAAAAACTAGCCACTGACCCAACAGGTGATACACAAGAACCACCTGTTGAGGATGCAAATGATGAAGTTGCCACCGAACAACAATCCTCTCATCCACTGGAACCTGCAACTGCTACAGAAGGCCCGGTTACTTTAACCTCCCTTCAGGAAGAAAACGACTTTTTGAAATCTGAAATTAAGGCTTATCAGCAAGAGTTAACAAAGGCAAGGGAAGCTTATGAAAAGGAACTCAATCTATACATGTTAGCTCAGGTAGCATCTGCAGTTGAAAAGAGTGCAGAAAAGGATCAATACAATGAATACATGAGCAGTGAATGTGGTGATCTCTATTCTTGAGCAGGTTATAAGATAGTCGAAGTTCCGTTGTCTGGAGCCAGTCCAGTATCTCCTCCTGTTATAGTTAAAAAGGAGTACCCTGTTGTTACACAAGAACTAGCAGGGTCTTCAAGGATCTTGGAGGAAGAAATAAAACCACCCCCGCCTACCCTAGTTGTTACAGAGCAGAAACCAATACCAAAGTCTTTTAAGACTACAGCTACCCAGACTGAACCTCGATGTGTCAGCAATGCTCACACCCAGACCTCCAGTTTTCAAGAACTAAGCGACACATGGAAGACAGAGTATGATCTCTCACAAGGAAAGGCATTTCAGCAACAGAAGTCGTTATGGCTCAACTATGCATATAGAAATTGGGAAGTTCTTGAACAGTCTCATGCACAACACAAGGAAAACAATAAGCTAAAAACCAGAATGTCCCTTATCTTTGACTTGGTCCAAAGGTTACTTGCCACTAGGAAACCATCTTTTAACTATTTTGTGTTTTTAAGAGAACGCTTAGCATTCCTCCAAGTGAAAGAAATCAAGGATGGACAACCCCACCAGGTGTCTACACCTCAGCAATTTATTGAGACCTTTGCAAAAGCATCGAATAGTGACCAGAACTTGTTGTGTGAACTCTATCTTCACAATGAGGTTATGCCTGAAGATAGGAAGCTTAGTTTAGTTCCTCTCATTAGCGATATTCAAATAAGAGCCTTCATTTCTTTCTTGGCTAATCAGCTTACTTGGCAAAATGCTTTTATGTCAGCAACACACAATGAGGAGAAATGTATTCTCTGGATCCGAGCTGAGCCACAAAATGCCGCTGTTTTTATCGACAAACATCAACTAATTTTACGAGAGCCAGGGATGGCTAACCATATCAGGAAACTACAGGCAACAGTCTTGGAAGACTGCCAATACTATGTCAAAACTAAGGGAACTCTAGCTATAAAAGCAAATAATCTATTTTGGGAACACTGTCCTAAGGAGAGATGGGAGTACCACCCCTTTAACCCTCTCAATCTTCAGGTAGCAATCTCATGAATACCTAATTATGTTAAATGTATTCGACAGTGTGCTGAGCAATGGATTGGTTATCACTTTCACTTCCCTCTTCTATGGCTACCAGGACAGTAATACAAGGCTCAGTTCAAATTGACCAAAAAGGAGGAGCTCGCAGCATGGCAAAAAGTTCAGAGTGTCCAAGGGTTCAGAGACATGGTTGACATCACTTTCTATACTTACTACATAAGCAATTTGCACTGTTCATCCTAGTATTCCGACTCAAATTCAGAGTAGAAGTTGCATGCGGACATGCAACCCTTTCAGTTGGGGGGGATGTTAGGACCCCATATTGTCTCTCTTTGACCTTATATTTTGTCATAATATTACCATTTTCAACCCATATTTGAAAGTCCTTGCTAGTGTTTTGACTCAATCATTCTAAAGGTATACAGTGACTCTTCTCATTGCTATATGTTTAATTATTTAACACTTAATCATGCTATCTTTATAATTGATCTTTGAAGTTGACTGAGTTGCTGAACAATTAAAAGAATGATGTGCAGACCGCATTGTTGAAACTGCCTAGCAGGACTATCTTTTGGAGTTGCTGAAATAGCAGGAACAACATGAATCTCGAAGCTGAAACAGCAAGAACAACATGTAAATCTCAAGGAGACAGTTGAGATTTGCGTACCAGATTTGACAACAACAAAGGAACTTGATCGATCATTGAGGAAACTATTACATTGGTCGTAACGTTCATAATCTAAATCACTGTAACAACATTCTGTTGACGGGAAACTGATTTCCCTATTTTTGTATAAAGGGTTGAACTAGAATCTATAATAAAAATCTTTTGTAATAGATGTCTCCTCTATAAAGAGGAGACATCTACATTAGAGGGAAGGATGAACAAGCTGTAACACAAGGATTGTAGTTGAAGAAACGAGACTGAATCTTTTCTGTAATATGGTATATTGACGGATAAATAAAGTTTTGTTCTGAGTATTTCATCTTAGTTTCCGTGTCTTGGGGAATCTTGTGAGAAGGACAAGGCCCACTTTCATCACAAGATTCACCCATTCTCTTTCTGTCGTGTGTTAAGTGTGATTTCTTTTCATACCTTGTTAACAAGTACTATTTCTAGATGTTATTTTACTTTTGCTGAAACTATGTTTCTCTTTTAATCGATTGATGTTATTTCATGAGTGCCTCACTGGTGATTAGGTTTACGGAGTGAATTGGTGAACTCGATAACAGAGGCAGGTGCTGGATGTTCCTACTCTGGGGATAGGGTCCTGATCCTTTGTTACAGAACAGTCATTGTTTTCTTTTGCAGAGTTATACTTTCTAATTAATTATCCATCTCTTATTAGATATTTGCAATAGAGTGTAGTTGTTGTAACACAGAGTAAAGATTTAACAGGGTGTGATTTATTTATACTACAGCTTTTTACTGCTATTAAAATTGAGTACATACAGTACGTAGATGCCTTTGAAATAATCGGACTTTCCCGAGTTGACAATTTATGTGGCACTCGACTGTTTAATTAATAAGCAATTAAAGTGACCAACAGCCTTCATGATGTTCCTACAAACCTCATTAGGAGGCCATGGAAGAAACGATTATAACCAAGCAGAACAAAGGCAAGAGGATAACCAAAAATAAAGTAATAATAATCAAGGAAGAAAGATATGATGTACTTACCTTTTGATCTAAGGATTGTAGGGAATTTTCAACTTCTTCTTTATCCTTGCCTTCTTGTACAAATCACTGAAATCCATTTGTAAACTCATTAAGTTATAAATGCTCATCCTTGTCCTCACCATCAACTGCTAATGCATGTTTATTTCCTTTCCTTCCTTGCATGAATTGTATGAGCCAAGGTTTTTTCATCCTTGAGATATCCATCCACACCAAGGGCTCAATCTACAAGCTAAGACATCTTTTGATGGTTGAAGTTTCTTCTTATGTCAAGATAAAATCCATGTATAATTATTTTACTCAACGCAATGTTGGCCAAGATAACAAGCTTTAACCATCACAAGTCTTCAATACATGAAGCTCATGGAATGGGCTTGTGTTCCTATACTTTCAATCAATGCCATAACAGGTTTGCATATACCATGAAACTTGAAACAAGTGTGTCCAATGTCTATGTTGTTTTTATTCCATCATAAAAAAGTGGAATAACCTTAACATATGTGCATGAATAATAATTGGACTCCCTAGAGTGGTGTTATGCAAGCTACACCTAAGAGATTGTGTCAATATAGATGGGACAATTTTTCAAATCCATCTACAGCTAGGTAGAACATAAGCAAGTGTCTAAAACATTGAGTGAAAAGAATGTGCCATAGAGTCTCCATGCCTCTGCATATGTGATGAAATTGTCAATAAGGTGATGGCCCTATTCCATCATGTTATCAGTGAATTAAGGAATGCCCCATTTTGGTCAATCCAAGCAAATGCATTAAGATCAATGATCCAATATAGTCTCCATGATGTCTTGCTAACATTCCTAAGTATTGAGGTACCTTGGCCCTATTCCCAAGCCTATAAGACATTTCAGCTACCCTTTCTCTATTTGGGGCCTAACTTAGATGGGCTTATCTCAGCTCCGGCCCTCTCTTATCTACCTTCCCTTGGTTATGAGGCCTTTTTGGCCCCCTTTCAACAACATGAGGCCTTTCGACCTACCTACAACATAATTTTAGGGCTTCGGCCCTCCTCCAAGGAACAAGAAAAAACTTGACTCTACCTTAAACAAAATAAAAATCACAGTGTATACTCCTCATCCAGTAGATAGGTAACATGGCCTTCTTCTCTGGGGAAAAATCCTTCTCCCAACACAAAAATCATACCATATGATTTGGATTTCTCTTGGCTGCATATTCTTCTTGAGGATCCCATCTCTCTCTTGGATACTACTCTTCATAAGGACGATTGCTAAGATGTGTGTGTGAAATGAGGAGGACTAAATCACATGCTCAAGGCAGACTTAACCATGCATGGTATCCTTTCAATCTTACCAGTTCAGCATATCATGTCATATTTGTAAGGTATGTACGAGCCACATTTTATGAAACTTCTCAAGGATCCAGAGTCAAAACATGATCCCAATAACTAAGAATTTTAGGCTTCATTCTTAGCTCCCTCTAATTCTATACTAGATTCCTCATCTTCCATTCTGAGGAAAACAATAAAGTTGTTGAATAACCTCTTCAAGATAGAATTTCAAGCCTCTTTAATGGATTCTCTTTCACCCAAGCTTTGATACCATGTTGAATTTTCTGAAGAGAAATTTATCTTCAAATATAATAATTACTTTCCAATGATTTCTTAATCAAGACAATTTATGTCACATATATCATTAAGCAATTATACATAGAAAATCTCAACAATAATGCAATAATGATAGTAGGATCATAAAGAGACATCTAAGCACAGAAGAGACACAAATTTACCCTGGGAATACCCAGAAAACCCAACAACCTTTTCTTAGGAGAAAATTTGCAATTCAACAAAAGTATAATATGATATTATTAAGTCAAACTTGGTCAACTTAGACCAAAAATCCATCATAATTCAAACATGGTCAAGCATGCTAAAATTTGTCCTCTTGCAACTGCCCAGAAAACTTGGTCAAACTAAGTCAAATAGGCTGACATCCAACCTCCTATAGCTGCACAGAAACTCGGTCAACTCTACCCAGAAACTCGGGCAACTCTGTCTAGAAAAAATTTAGTCAATACAAGTCAAACAAACATTAGAAAATACTTGGTCAAAGGTGGTCAACACTGTTAAAACTTCATAAGCCTACTTCTCTATCTTGCATGTGTGAACAAAATATCAGATTCTTTGTGATGATCCAAATTGTGTCCAAATGATGGAGGTCGAGTTTGTATTTATAGTGGTCTTGTGGTGCCCAAGGGGCATGTCTCCTTGCTAGGTTAACTTAAAATTTTAGGGGAGAACTCGATCAATTTGAATTTGAATTTAAATTTAAATTCCCTCATTTTAATTTAGCTTACTTGTAACTAGGGAATAACTCCCACAGCTACCCAAAAATCCACAACTATTTTGTGGAGGAAAAAAGTGTTCACCCCTCTCTAATCAAACAATTTTACTTTGAATGGCCTATTGGATTTTCATTAATTCCTTCCTTACAAGATTAGGCCATAGATAATTGAATGCTTTTAAATTGGTGAGTAAGAAGAGAAATAATATCATTATAATTATTGGGACTTGAGGTTGAATCTTTATTTATAGGTTCAAATCTAGTTGTTGGTTTGTTTGGATTCCCATCATACTCTATCAACTCATATGTGCCCTTTTGTAGAACATGTTTCATAATGCAGGGATTGTTCCAGAGGATTTATAACTTTCTTATACCTAACTTATCATTATATTAATCATAGAATAAGACAAAATCACCTTCCGTAAAGACACAAGGACAAAATAACTTGTCATATTGCATTTAAACCCATTTCTTGTGGTCCTCATTGTCCAACGTAGCACCAAAACTTTGTTCATAGAGATGTGCCAGATATAAGAGTTATTTTTCCTTAGTGGAAGCATTGGGTAGGATTTCAACATATAGTTTCAACAATGGGATTTCACATTCAACTAGCAAGATAACTTCCATAGCATAAACGAGTTGGAAGGAGTAAATCCAATGGTTTTCTTGGCCAAGGTCCAATAAACTCATAATGCCTAAAAGAGAAATAAGTTCCAATTGAATTTCTGAGTCACTATGGTATATTGGATCATAGTCTTAAAGACACTATTAATGGCCTCTACTTGACCATTAGCCTATGGATAGTAGGGAGTCAAGTTCCCATGGCGAAAACCCAACTTAGTTGTTAATTCGTTTATCATCTTATTGCGAGTCTCACACAATATCTTTGGAACACTAAACTTGGCGATATTGTGGTTGAAGACGAAAAGTATCATTGTGGTGTGATCATTTGAGTAGGAAGGCATAGCCTAACTCACTTAGTGGAGTAGTCAATAACCATAATGATATGATTATTTCCATTCATCAAGGTAGGTCCCCCACATTGCATGGATTCAAGTCCTGATTCAGAAAAGGGATTAACAAAAACCACAATATGAAGGGGAGTAGGATGGGCATGCATTTAATGGGTAAATATATAACAAGGATGAAACTTCTGGGATGCATTCATAAATTCCTTAAAGATCATTGGCTAAAAGTACTTGGCACACAATATTTCTCAGTAGTGGTCAAATTAGAAAAATTACCACCCCATGCTCTTGCATGGTAGTCATTTAAGACATGTTCATTATATTCATGAGTAGGGCATTGAAGGGACACCAAATCAATCCCTCAAGGATAAATAATATCATCAAGAATAAGGTATTGTTTGGCTTCATGGCATACATGTTGACGATCATCATGAGACAACTTAGGTTGAAAGCGTTGGTTCATGAGATAGAGCAACACATCTCCATACCACTGATACAACAAACTAAAGAGAAAAAAGGACTTGTTTAGAAACAAATTAGTAACCATTGTTTCATCATTATCCCAAGGAAGATCATACATCATTTCTGCAACAACCAAAGATTTTTTCCACTTGGTGGCCATAAACTCCGAATCAAACTCTTGTAAATTACAATTTGTTGAGCCACTTTCATACAAATTGAGCAAACCATTGCACTTCATCAAGACTCCTCTAAAAATGAATAAAAACAATACACCTAAAATAACAAAAAATTTAAGCCTTAGTAGGTGGGATCCCTTGGGGAAATAAGGTCATCTCATAGTTTTCATATCAACACATGGTGTTACAAGTTGTTATATAATGATTATATCTGCTTGCGTATATACTTTAAATATGGTTTGGAGATTTTTACTATATTGAAAGTATTGATATATGCATAAAGTCGACAACTACAACATCATTATGGGCATATTTATGTCATAATTCCATGATCAATCTTTGGTATAATAAAAACATTGAATGCTCCCCCTCACTGAGCAACTATGTTTCGCAACAAAAACAAATTTATGAGCAAAAAAACAATGTACAAATGGAAGTTCAAATATGAAAATTGGAAAACCCTTTAACAAGTTATGAATCACATGAAAATATGGTTATAAGTATTTATTTTATTTTAATTATCAAACGTGGCCCCATCGACATTTGGTAGTATGTATGTTTGAATGGTGTCAAACTACACCATCATGAGGGCATCCATGGTGTATGATTTATGTGAAGTCTACGACACATATGTGATATTCCATCCCTATGGTAATGTTGTGTGAACTGTCCAATGAGAAATGTGATAGATGGTCACGTTTACGATATTTGACGTGGCGTTTAATTCACCAAGGTGCATGCTGAGATCCTTAATGACGTGGAGGTAGTTGGCAGAGAGGTCGCCAACCTACCTTTTGACTTTGCCAAAACTAGAAGCTCTTATGGATAAGTTGAGCTTAGATATTCCCTATAACCCTAGTCTGGTGCTCACAACCGCTACAAGGAATCGCTAGCAACCAAATCCTAGGAAAATATAATCTAATTGGTTATAAGTATGAGAAGCATTTAGCCTCAACCTCTACTAGTTAATGGTTTCTCACTACAAATTTTGGGTTTGTCCGAGTCTATTAAGCATGATGTTATGAGTTAATATTACCTTATTATTTCCTTTTTTTTTGCTTCCCATGTTTTTTTATTGGCATGCATTCAGTGGACCAAGTGTCTTTGCCCTAGAACAATTTCTTTAAGTATACAAATGACTCATTTAACCTCAGGCACAAACATATTATCCTTGATGTCTTTTTTGTATTCAAAATGTGTATCTTGCCCCAAAATCCATCACACGACTTGGTTCTAATTTTTATTGTTTCAAAAAATGTACCTCTCAACAGAGGTGGCTACTCTGTATCCCAGATTCTCAAAATTTTAATTTATATAATGAGTAGAGGCCTCGTTTGTGTAAATGACATTGAAAATTACAAGGGCATAACCAGCTACACAACCCACACTTCATTTTATAGAGATGGGCACATAATCCTTTCATCTTATATGCAATACAATGTTGTATTTGGGTCATGTTATGTCATCTAGGTTTACATCTTCATGTTATTCTTACACCATCAGTCCATGCCTAGTCATGGCTAAACATAGGGAAAATCCCAACGGTGGGCACATCCAGCCCCTAGCTTGTGTTTTAAAATCACATAGATGAGCACATAATTGTTCATTTTACATGTAATGTAATTTTGTAGTCAAGTTGTACCATATCATTTTGGTCAATATATTCAGACTGTGTCATGTCACTTTGGCAACCTATCATACAAGTTTGAAAAGGGGTTTCTTGTCATCTCATGGCTTTAAATTTTATTTGGCTTATTCATGATATGATTGTGACTTCCACCACATAGACCATCCTAAGGGCAAAAGAAGGTGTTACCATCATTGACCCGACCTCCAAAATCATTTTATGGAAATGGGGTCTTAAAATTTCATCATTTTTCGAACTCCTTGAAACTAAAACTAGCACCACCATTTTGTTTGACTCATTAATATGTTTCCAGTGATATAAAATTTATTGAAAACTGACCCCTAGATAAAAATATATGGTCGTTTGAAGTCAAGTCATTAAACTCCTTCCACATCTGTGTTATGATGCCACGTGGACCCCACATGGAAACCCTCCACACCCTCATGGGAGGTCCACACCATACTTCTCTTCCCACATGTCCATAACCATGCACAAATGGAATTGCCTCCTCACATGTTTGTGGTCCCTATTGGTCCACCACCGTAACTTGCAATTATCCTTTTTCCCTTTATACAAAATCTCGGCCTCGACCACTCCTTTTCCTAGGCACAAAGCGAAACTCACAAAATGTTAAGTCTGAGGCAAGATGGGTAATTTATTTTCAACTGCCGAGTGAGGTTTCTTATATACCGGCCCTCACCCCTAGTTAACCTTGGCCTACCGCTAGCCACCTTCCCATTCTTCCGGGTTGAGATAGAATTGTTTGCAATAATTGATGGAAGGGATTTCCATCTTATCCCCTATCAATCTCAACCTAGTTATTATCGTGCTTCTCCATAATCCTCTTTAGGTCCTAAGACCCCAAGGGTCGAGATGACATCATTCCTTACTCATGGCCTCTTCTTAGAGCACCATGTCTCACTCGATTTTTGGCCCCTTAACCTTTTGATATGGACAATTTTGGCTGCCACATGGCACACAAAAGTAGCACCATGTCAGCCTATATCCACATCACCTTGCCACTTGGTCTGGGTCCCATTGGTCCCGGCTCTTGATGTAAAAACCATAATTTCATGTTTTAATGATTTTCCCCCTTTTTACGGTTTATGGCCTTAAGGCCTCCATCCCTAGACTTTCCATAGTTAATTGTGTTTAAGTGCCACCACATCACCTGCAGACCAAGACAAGAATTTCTTATATAAATCGTCAGGGAAATCTCCATCTCTTGCCTCCATGATGTGCACACCTTCTAGGGCTCCCCAAGGTCCCAAGATGATGATTTATTTACGTTAACTACTGGGAAGGTTTCTCTGTCTCGGCTCCCCTTCTCCCTTGGCACATACTCGAATACTTGGCACACACATATATATATGCCAAGTAATTATTAAGCTCAGAAGAGATAGGCGTTTCCAAGCGCCGAGTCCTCATAAATAAATA
>APFE030076824.1:41720-62919 GCA_000404065.3 Pinus taeda
ATGTATTTTGAGCTTTTGGAGGCTCAAATCTCAAAATCCAGCTTCTCCCAAGTATTGGTAATTTTTCTCTTTGCATTCCCTTTCCAAAAATGCCAAGTTTGCAAAATTTCGAGCAGTCCTTCAAAATGTCCGCGCGCGCGACGCGGACACGACACGGGAAAAACCTGTAATTTTACCAAAAATCGACAAAATGCTCCAAAATTCTCAAAATTTTCATAGTTTGGTGCTAGATCAAGGCTGATCAGTACCATGATGAATGAAGGATGCTTCAGCCAAGATGGAGAGTGGATTTGTCCTTTTCTTCTTCTTCCGGGCCTCTGACAGCTTTCGTTGGAGGATTTTGTTTCTAGCCTTACAAACATGCAGTCTTGCCCAATAGTGTGTCTTCATGTGGCGTAGCAGCGCTTTGTCACGATTTGCCTTTTCCAATAATCTCTCCAAATGTGCATTTACACGAATAAGCATGGACTCCCGATCAGCACGCAATAGGTCACCAGGCCTTCTATGGTTCAAAATTCGATCACTACGGATCCTCCATAGCTCATCAAGCTCCTTTTCATCTTCCAATTGTTTGGTGCGCTGTTCTAGATAAGTGTTGGTACATTGGGCCATTTGGAGCTTCTGCTGCAACACAAGGTTCTCTTCCTCTTTCTGCCTGATAATCTCATAAAGATTTGAAGGGGAAGAGCGGGCGTCATGATCAATGAAATCATCATGTGCCTTGTGAACTGCCTGATCCTCAATCATGAGCTGCTTACCCTCTCGTACTGCCTGTGCTGATGAAGAAAGCGAGGCCCCTTCCACCTGGTGTTGAGATAACACTCGTTGCTTTGAAGATGAGGACGAGACCCCTTCCACCTGCTGTGGAGAAAATACTCGTCGAGCTGCTGCAAATAAGGTCCTATGACCTCTCTGATATGTGACCCGAGGAGAAAAAACCATGTGTCTAGGAATGCTGGTCTCGGGCTGATGTGATGGCCCTCCCTCCTCGTGAACTGGCTCCGGCCCTGGGTGTGGCTGTGTGAAAAAGTTTCGGGAGATGAAATCTACCCAAGGAATGCCCTGCTGGCTGAGCTGATGGGAAACTACTAGCTGAATAAGACCATGATGGCATAAGCTCCGCAACTGCTGTGCTGGGGTCTGTCTCTGAAAGAGAGCGGTCAACCTCTGAATGTCATGAGATAAGTATGCTGCAATGTTCATGATTCTCACTCTGGTGAAGTGCATCAACATGCGTATATGATAAGATGATACTCGTGCAAATATCCCCTCGCATGTGAAGTAGTGCATAATAAGTCTCATGATATCTATATACTCTGCTCGGAGGAACTTGATGGGAAAGGTCCCTAACAAGTTATGCATACAAGTAGGCCTGACATATGGCTCATAATATACGAAGTCCAGCCACTTGCGCTTCAGCCACACCTCACCCACATTGGGTATCCCAGTAGCATCTGTGATAGCCTCTGGAGAAAATACAAAATTCACCCCTGCAAGGGTGACCTGTCCATCATAGAGATGTAGGACAAACAACCGAGCCAACTCTCTGTGAGGCTGAATGTGTGAGAGCTTCTCACAAAACTGATAACAAGCCATGTGCTGAAAACAAGAGACTGCAAATGGGCAAGCCTGTAACTCAGTCAATGATGTGGGCTCTACCTTCTTGTGTTGACCACTCTTGCCTCCCCTACGAGGCCTCCGCTGTGTCTCAATCTCAGTAGATGATGATCGATCATCACCTTGCTCATTAGTCTCAGTAGTTGACATGGTGTTATTGAGCAAGGTGGAATAAACAAGTCAAAATGATCGTTGCCCTGCCTCAAAATGCTGTGAAGTATGCTGTTTTCAAGGGGAAACATCATGAGGGATATGTTAGGGGAGGGAATTTTACATATAGGAAAGGGAAAAATATATCTAAGAAGGGAATTCTGAAGGAAACTATCACATAATGCTAAATATGTCATTCCATCTTTCAACATTTGCAAATTAATACTTTATTTAGGGAAACTTTGTAGTCAAGGGAAAGGAGAATGAAAATCTTCATGATGGAGGGGAGGGAGATTGTATCAAGGGAATTAGGGGAATGAGGGCGTAATGAAACCTACTAATCAAGTCTGCCAACCAATTTACATAACAGCAGTCTTTCAATAGCGCTGGCAGCTTCATAGTTGCATTTATCATGAGTGAATTAGGGTTTTATTGCATGTTTTGACAATAGGGAAGGAGATTCAATTGCATAGGGAGTTTGAAAATGGGATAGGCAATTGAATTAGGTTTTTCATAAGGGGAATGGGTAGGAAAACAGAGTTTAGGAAAAGGGGGATGATACCATGTTTAAGTGACAAACCCTAGCATAACAAATTCACAAACCCTAGCACAACAAAACTGCTCCTTCTGGATAGCTAGCAGTGGATACATTTGAGAAACTTTGTCATGATTTTACACAGCTTCTAACTTTTGACATTTACAGCAAGATGACATTTTTCTTTTGTTTTTTATAAGGCTATGCAAATTATATTTTTTTTTACTATTTTTTACAATTCTTGTTCGCATGCCTTGTCATCACTTTCTTTTCTTTTTACTATATTTGTTTTCATTATTTTGCTGTGCAATTTACATATATGATTTGCTGTGTGTAATGGTGTAGGGTTTGAGCGTGTAGCATAGGGAAAAGGTAGGATTTAGATGGTTAGAAAGAACTAGGGTTTGATAGGATTTAGAGGTAGGGTTTGTATGGTTAATTTGCAAATGAGATCAATAAATATGACATATTAACATATGTGATTATCATGGGAAAATTAAAGGAGGGACATAAGGAAAAATTGCCTTGAAAAACAAACAAACTGTCATAACATATGCTTGCAAAACAACCATCATTCAACCTATCTTCTATTGATTTTTTGCATGAAATTATGATTATAATCCTCCTTTGCAATCATAACACCATCACAAACCACATGGAGGAGACATACCTTGACAAATTTGGGTGAGCTTGGAAGAGAGTTTGTTGATTGGATGAGTTTTTGTGTGAGGTGCCCAGATGACCGCGCACTTCTCTGAAAAAACCGCGCACCACCCAGAAATCCGCGCGCGTGTAATTTCCTTCAGTAAAAATCTCCTGTCAGAGCCGCGCACTGCCCAGAAATCCGCGCACACTCATGACATGACCGCGCACCTTCCCAGGCACTGAAATTGCTGAATCTTGCCCGAAATCGCCTTCTTTACTTTTAGCCTTGTAATTTCTTGCTCCCAAATGCACAATGAGGGTTTTCAAAGAGGGAATTTACCTTTATATGTTTCCATTTAAAAAAAATTTAACTCAAAAACCCACTTTATAATGTTAATACTTTGACATTCTTTTTAACACTGTTTTGGAGTCATTTTGTCCTAAAATGAGCTCTTTTGATGCGATTGACTCCGTTCTTTTTGCAGGTTGACCATCTGATGAGCTGTGGAAAAGGAACCAGGGTTGTTGCCAGTGCTATTGCAAACTTCTGAGAATTTCTTAATTTTTACAAATTTGACAAGACTTAGGACTTAAAAAAAACAGGGTTTTTTTAAATCCAAAGTATAAAATGATCTGTAGCTGATGAAAATAACAATGGAACGTATATACATACTTCCTTCTGGTTTTGCTGGGCACTCACTGACCTTGACTCATGACCTCGAAGTGATTTTGACTCAAAACCCTAGACCTAAGACCTGGGACCTCAAGATAAAAACAAAAAACAAGTATGACTCAATTACATGGTAGTATGACCTGATCCAGCAAAAACCAAGAAGGAAACAAAGACCTGCTCCTCCATTCAGTGTTATGGCATGCCTAGTGGGATGCAAAATTGACACTGATGAGACACCTAACTATGCGTATGCAAAGAGCTATTGATCGCTGATGGAGGGCTTAAGACCGACACTAACAGATTGTATCATAGGAGGGTTCGTGACAGAGTTCACGGTTGATACCTTGGTCAGTTATAGTGAAGCAGAGTGTCACTTCTTCAAGGGGCCATGAGGTAAGTATTCAAAATCATTAAATACCTAGATTAAGATGCTCTTGTGTGAAAAGCGGGTTATGCAACTACCTTGATGTTTGGGGCTATGTGAAGTGGAAGGACATTTAGGAACAAGGGGAAAATAGGCCCTGAATATAGCCCGCTAATTGAACCTCCTCTAAGTGATGACGAGGAAGCATCACAGGTATCTGCAGAGTGTTGTTCATTTGATAAAGCAAGAGTTCCTGCGAATACCCCATCCACACACACCGCCTCCATCTTCACCTCCTCCACATACACCTTTGCCTACACCACCGCCACCTCAACCACCATTGATTATGGCGAACTCAATAAAGCTACCTGTGTTCAAGGGCGTGGGCAATGAAGATCCTAATCAGTTTTGGTTCGTTGCGAAGGCTGTATGGGAAGCTCAAGTTATCACAGATGATCAAATGAAGAAAGAAACATTGGTTAGTGCTTTGCAGGATTGCTTACTAATGAGGTACATTAAGTACTACACTAATAATCTAATGTCTGTGTTGGCAGATATCCAGACTGCGCTGAATAAGGAATTCAGTAGACCTAAGTCTGAAGCGCAATCAATTGTGGGATTAAAAGAGATCATGATGAAGCCTGGTGAGACACCCTAGGATTTGGATCAAAGATTGAAGTGTACGATCCGTGAGGCTAACATGAATCTGACTGATGGGTAGCATCGCAGATGCTTTTTGGCTTCGCTCCTACCTCATCTAAGGGTTGCGCTATCACAATAGAAGATTGGGACCCAGGCGGAAGCCCTCGAAATTGCAATGAGACTACATGAGACATCGATGCAAGGGTTCAGTATATTCATGCACATTTGCGGAACCTTTACCTCAAAATGCAGAGTCTGAAGAAAGATAGAACAGCTTGGCCTGAGGTGCGCAAAGAAGTTTGGTGCCTGAAGTGCAAAAGCTAGGGGCATGACAAAGATCATTGTCCAGTTTTCGCAAATTATGTTGCAGCAGGGGGGCCAATGCCCCTGACGCTAGAAGCTCCAGCATGGCTAAGTACCAGGCCCATGCTATGGTGTGCTATCTATCAGGTAGCTAGAAAACATGTGACAAACAATTGCCATTTGTTGCAGAAATTCATACAAACATTGGAACAACTCTTCTGCAACTTCTATCAATTAGTGGGCCATGATGAGCGCAATTGTTGTAGTTACGAAATGATTATGGATAAAATGCCTGCATATAGGGTGCAAGTAGAAATCCGGCCTCCGGACCAAGGCGTTGGGGGAGTGCGAGGTGAGTATCAGGGGCGCGGACGAGGTCGAGGTGGAGGAGGACCTGGTAGAGGTCGAGGGCAGGTCATTTGTTACAACTATGGGGGACCATGACACTACATGTGAGACTGCCTGAATCTGACTCATTTGTCATGTCGCTATTGTAATCAGTTTGACCATGTGACGGATGATTTCCCTATATTGTTAGCTAAGATATGCGAAAAGGGGGCGCAACCTTAGCAGCCGACCCAGAACCTGTAGATGATGAGGGTTGAGCCCCGCGATGAAGATCCTAAGCTAAATATTGTGCTGCAGAGTGGAGCAACAACTGGTGAAGATAAGGGGACGCAGCCTGAAGAAGGTGAGTGGGTCCGCAAAGCGCCAAAAAAATAAACCAGGTTTGATCTAGAACACACAAGAGAGACGTTTATGGAAGCGAAGAAAAGCTTCGTTGAGGCCGCTACCTCAGGAAGTAAGGAGAATTCCACTAAATAAATGGACCCATCCATGATTATTACTTTCTTAGAAACCTGTATGAAGTTGTTGCACGATAGCAAGGTTGTGAAGGGATTGCAGAAGTTGATTAATAGGTGCGCTGGAAGGAAAACGCTATTGACAGACTGCGCGTAGTCAGGAATATTGGCAGGCATAAGGCGAGAACGGGGCGTGAGATGAGGCTTACTGTGTAGATAGGAGAATATGAGATGGATCAAGTTATTCTAGATTTACAGTCAAATGTGAATGTTTTGTTGAAGCAGACATGGGAAAGAATGGGGATACCTGAGCTACAATGGTCTCTGATTCAGTTAAGTATGGAAAATCAGCAGAAAATCATCCCCATGGGAAGGTTGTAGGGAGTAATGGTTGATATTGAGGGCGTGAGCGCATTAGATTATTTTGAAGTAATAGAGATTGTGGATGACATCAATCCCTACCCCGCACTCCTTGGGATCGATTGGGCCACTGACATGAATGGGGTAATCAATTTGAAGAAGCGGAAGATGATATTTGAGAATAAATTGCTCCGCGTAGTGGTGCCCCTGGACCTTGCAGAAGGACTGAGCTATACTGAACCAGTCCACGATTATGAAAGTGATGACGATTTGGACCAGATTTACAAGATAACGATGCAAGATCAGGATTAGGTGAATTCGGCATCAGATGGGCGCATTGCATGGGACTGCGGGAGTTCCTGCACATCAACTTTAGATGAAGAATTGGAGCACTGGAAGAATCGATTGCATGAAGTATCTAAGCTGCGTTGTAACATGATGACCAAGTCGTTGCGCTATGTAGCGTCAGAGGTAAGAAATCTGCCTTACTATGATGTTTTAATTAATGTTGATAACTTTTTGGATGCATTCGAGAGAGAAGTACCAGAGAAGCATCGCTTCCAGGCCCTGGATTGAGCACTGCACGCTACGCCCGCAAGATGGTGGGGCACGCACAAGGACAATTTTGATGATTGGTGCGTGTATAGAAGAATGATGAGAGTGCGGTTTGGTCACCCAAAAGTACAACTAACAAAAAATATGATGGGAGGAATAACCTTCACGATCATTTGGCCAAATGGACTGAAGTGTATGGAGCTGAGCCTCAACCAAAGTGGGTACATCTATTTTGTCATACCTTGGATGTTATATCAATGAATTGGTACTTGGAGACAGAGCTCCACCATGGCACTGAAGAATGGGATGTTTTGTGCCAAGGGTTTTTAATGACGTTCAACTTTGAGGATGGGTTTGAATGTATTGATGAAGCATTCCAAGAGGTTAAGGCAACGATCTTTAGGATATCACAGGATCCTCTAGATTTGATTCAACCTGATTGGACTACCTAGTTGAGCCATGCGCTCGAGTTTTATAATGTGACACCGAAAGAAGAAGATGAAGACCCAAGGAAGATTAATATTCCTGAGACTGAAGGTCACCACAAAGTTGAAGGACCTTAACTAGAGAATCCAGACATCACCGAGCTGCTCAAAACTAGACAGGTGAACATTGGCATGGAGGTAGAGTCGAAGTTTGCAAAGATTAGGGACTATTGGGATGATGCGACAATAGATAAGATCACCAAATTACTCCGCGAATATCAGGATCTGTTCCCCATGAAGTTTTTAGATTTGAAAGGGATAATAGGGGACTTGGGTGTCATGAAGATCACTCTAAAACCTGACAGGAAGCCAGTTAAGCAAAGACCTTACCACATCAATCCAAAGTATAAAGAAAGGGTCTGCTTGGAGTTGGATAAAATGCTTGCAGCAGGCATCATTGAACTAGTAGAAGAGTTTGATTGGGTAAGCCCAATGGTAATTCATGACAAGAAACAGAAGGATGAGATACAGATATGCGTAGATCTTAGGAAGTTGAATGACGCTTGTGTGCATGATCCTTTCCCAACTCCATTCGCTGATGAAGTGTTGGATAATGTTGGTGTCCAAGAAGCATATTCGTTTACTGATGGGTTCTCAGGGTACCATCAGATCAAGATTCGCCGGAGGATAGAAGTAAGAAGACCTTTGCGACTGAATGGGGATGCTTCCAGTATACTGTGATGCCTTTTGGGCCAAAGAATGTGCCGGAGATCTTATCGCGCGTAGTCATCGCAACATTCAAAGATTTCGTTCACAAACTTCTGGAGGTATACTTTGATGATTGGACAATGTTTGGACTGGTAAAGCACCATGTAGCAAGTCTATGCTTGATTCTAGATACATGTTGGAGGTACTAGATCACACTTAATATGAAGAAATGTTTGTTCTGTGTGCCTTTTGGGATCTTGTTGGGTCAAGTGGTATGCAGACAAGGGTTGATGGTAGAACCTACAAATATCACGGTTATAATCAATTTGGAGGCACCAAGAAGTGTGAAACAGCTGTATGCAATGTTGGGGCATACAGGGTACTAGAAAGTTCATCAAAAACTATGCCCAGATCATCGCGCCAATGGAGAAACTGTTAAAGAAGGATGCTACATTCTACTAGAATGAGGAATGTCATAAGAGCTTAGATGTGATCAAAGAGAAAATGGTCATTGTGTTGATCCTAGTCTTCCCAGATTGGAAGAAGGAATTTCATGTGCATGTGGACGTGTCATGTATTGCACTGGGAGCAGTACTGACACAAGCCAATGAGGGAGAATTAGATCATCCCATAGAGTTCATAGGTAGGAAGCTATCTAAGATGAGAAAAATTATTTAATGATAAAGAACGAGGGTCTGGCTATGGTATACGTGCCCCAGAAGTTCAAACACTACTTGCTAGGCAGACATTTTAAGATGTATACAGACCATTCTGCATTGAAGTACTTGGTGTAAAAATATGTGTTGGGGGAATATGTAGATGGTTGTTGCTATTTCAGGAATATGATTTTGAGGTTATTATGAAACCAGGACAATTGAATTCCAGACCGAATCATCTATCACGTATTGAAACAGGAGAGGAGCCTACTAATTTGGAGGAAGGACTACGTGATGTGTAGCTCTTTGCAGTGCACATCATGCACAATCACTTTGAAGATATTATACATTTCCTGATGATGGGGACGACTCTAGAAGGATATGCTATCCAACAAAAGAAGGAATTGGTGGTGCGCACGACAAACCTTTTTTGTCATTGCAAGACACTTGTATAAAATGGGATCAAACGAAATACTGCGACGTTATGTGCTAGAATTTGAACCAAAAAACATCGTCACTAAGGCTTATGGAGGAGCCACGAGAGGACATTATGCGGGCAAAGAAACAACGCAGAAGATTCTATGCGTTGGGTTGTGGTGGCTGACACTACGCAAGGATTCAAAAGCATATCGTAGGGCATGCGATGTATGCCAAAGGACTTGTAGACCATTGCAGAAGGATGAGATGCCACTGAATCCGCATATATCATTACAATCATTCGAGAAGTGGGCAATTGACTTTGTAGGACCAATTCGGCCTCCAGGAAAGAAGACGGCTGCACGGTACATCATCACCGCGACTGAGTATTTAACTAGATGGGTGGAGGCATAGCCTGTGAAGGACTATACAAGTGAGACAATAGAAAAAATCATATTTGAGTATGTGTTAACGAGGTTTTTTTGTCCAAAAATTTTAATGAGTGATTGCAGTACACATTTTCTTAGTGAAATGATTAGCGCGTTGACTGAGGAATTTCAGGTTTACCATAAAAAAAGGTATGCCATATCACCTGTAGGCTAATGGAACGGCAGAAGCATTTAATAAGATACTAGAGAGCATGCTGACAAAGGTTTGCAATGCAAAAAGAAATGATTGGGATGTGCACATAACCGCGGTGTTATGGGCTTACAGAACAACTTGTAAGAAGCTGACTAGACAAATGCTTTTCATGATGGTTTATGGCGTTGAAGCTTTGATGCCAATGGAATACATTGTACCTAGTATGTGCATAACAACATTCACTAGAATGGTGGATTATGGAGCCATGAAAGAAAGGCTCACGTAGCTAGCAGAACTGGAAGAAGATAGGTTTGTGGCTGGATTCCATAAGAAAGTTCAAAAGGAGCGCGAAAAGGCATGGCATGATCGACACATCAAACTGCACACCTTCAAGGTAAATGATTTAGTGTTTTTATATGATAGTAAGTTTGATAAATTTCCAGGAAAATTTTGGATGCATTGGTTGGGGCCCTATGTTATCAAGGAGATTACCAATGGTGGAGTAGCTCAGTTGGTGAAGTTGAATAGAGAGCCATTCCCAGAGAAAGTGAATGGTAGCCAATTGAAGCCATATATCGAGAATTCAACCAGATGACTATATGGTGGAAGCACAGTCTTAGCGCTCTAGGCAGCTAAAAGGAGGAGCGGGACTATAAAATACACTGCCCGGGTTGTAGAGCTGTGTGATTGGGGTACTGCGTGGAATGGAGATTTTCATAGTGTCAACAGAAGCGTGAGGGGAGTTGCACTATTGAAGAAGAGACTACACAGGCCAGTTGGAAAGTGAGCGTTATGGTCACTGTTCATGACTTGACAGTGGGAAAATGACTAAATGGAGTTGGGGGGGGGGGAGGCAATTAAGTTGGAATTTAAGAGAAAGATCTTTGAAAATATGTTGCCACTCTAGCATTTATGAACAAATTTTGGTGGGAATGGTTGGATTCAAATTCAAAATTGCCTATAAATTACATATGGCCGACCAATGAAAAACATTTGGCATTTTGAGAATTGAGTTGTTGAGCTATCAGGCACGCATCAACCTTGACTATTTCAAGGCTTTCATAGTGAGTTCAATGTTTGAGAAATTGTCGAAGGAAACTCAGGAGATTTTAACTGGCATTATGTCAGCACCCGTCGAGATTGCAAGTATTGGAGAAGTGATGGCAACTGAGGGAGTTACCCTGGAGGTAGCGAGTGTAGAGGTACCTACAGAAGTACCCAAATCACCAAGGTCACCCAGGCCACGGCATACGCCACCCAAAGAGGGTCCCAATATGAAGAAGGATAAGTAGAAAGCAACACAGTTGGTGCGTGAGTCACCAAGGAAACACCAGAAGAAAGAAAATCCTACTGCATAGGAGAAGGGAAAGGTAGTATACCTGGAACTTGATGAGGACATAGAAGACATCGGTGTGGGCATGGAAGACGTTGACACTGGGGCAGAAGACATTGACGTTGAGGGGGTAAATCCTATCTCCAAGCTGCCACCATATGTCCCTCCGCGCTAAGGCAAGACGAAGGTACCAAAGGACATCGGTGAGAACAAATTCACACTTTTCACCCCATTGCTGCCAGAAAAAATCACATTCGAAGGACCACGCTTGGTGTGTGTCCCCTTTTTGAAGCTAGAGGACTGGGATTTGGCAGATACATAGCGCTTTCCCCACTTGGTACCTGATACATTCATGCACTGCGTCTTCTATAAAGACTCTAGTGTGATCGCACTAGAGCCAAGACAATGGATAAAAGGGGTTAATAAGGCAGGACTGTTGAACCTGCTATGCGCGTTGCATTACAATCACACGCCCATAAATTTGATAGTGATCAAGCAACTGTTATGCTTGGTGCACGATTGGTGCCTGTGGTTAGGAGAGTTGATACCAATCATTGACATGCTAATCCATAGGATCAATTTGCTCCCGCATTCAAGATTGAATCCGACCATGGAATTTGGCGGAAAGAAGGGTGAGCGCGACCTTTCCAAATGAATGAAGGACAAGTTCAAGCTTGCCAAGAAGTCGCGTGCTACTCCATCTCCAGCATAATCTACCCTTTGGTTAAAATAGCCACCCAAATCTTGGCGGGGAAAATTATGAGGAAGTGTCACGTAGATGAAGTGCCAGCACCGGTGGTATCTTTAGTGGCTTAGTGCACGGAGGGTGTACAATTTAACTGGGTGCATTACCTCTACAACGAGTTCTTCGCGAACTGTAGAGAAGCACAATATCAAAGCAAGACATTCCACTATGCATGGCTACTGCTGTCGATTGTACTGGTTGTGTGGGACTTACCAGAGGACAGTTAGATTCCTCCAATTGCACCGGAGCTGCCAGAAGTAGCGAAGTTCGCTTCTCTCTAGGCCACGAAGGACCCCCAAAGGGTCAAGGACAACAAGATATTCTGGATTCTCATGGAATCAAGCATCCACACCACAACCAACTGCAAGTCGTGGCTCTCACCGACTGTTTTTGAATAATTTTTTGAATATGTGGAGTTCAAGGTGAACTTCCACTACATTCCCATCAGAGCGTGGAAGGACCTCGCACAAAAATGGTATGATCTTCCATACCTGGCGACGGATGATGCAATTGCCATGGTTTTGGAGAGTTGGCCAGTAGAATGGCACAAGACCTTAGACTTATCAGCTAAGTCTAGTAAGTTTTCCGTAAAGCAAAAGAAGGAAGAGGCAGGGTTAAAGATGGAGCAGTTGGCTGAAAAACAAAGGAAGGAAGCTGAGGACAAAGCCAAAGCAGAGCATGCTACCAAAAAGAAGGCATAAGGGGAGGAGGAAGAGGAAGAGTGTGACTCTAATAGGAGTCAGAAGTCACCTTCTCCATAGATAGACGAGGAGGAGAAGTGCTCAGAGCAGGGAGGAGCAGACCTGGAGACTACTCCATTCTGGTTAAGCGCACAAGGGAGAAAGAGAAAGTAGGGCTACATAATAAGTCCAAGGCTAGAAATTCATCCCTTGACCCAGTCACCTTGACAGAGGGTGATTTGAATGATATTGGTGATAAAGTGTGGGATGTGACCACAAAACTGTTGCAACAGTTTGAGTAGCAACAAAAATAGGCCTTGGTCACCATTCAAACGGGTCTGTGTGAACTGCAGATCTAGGCTACTTAGGTGCAGACCACCGTAGGGCAGGGCAGTGTGGCATCGAGCAGTTTGGCACTGGGAACCTCAGATGTAGTAGAGATGGTCTATTCAATGGATCCTCGGGTTGTCACGCTGTCGGATGGAGCATTGACTGCAAAAGCAGAGGCTGACAGGGCCACTGTTAGTGCCATCAAGAAAGTCGGGTTAAACTTGGTTGCACTTCCAAGTGAAGCTATTCACACCTTGCTGGATGGTGTGATCACAGAAATACGAGCTAAGGAACACCATGCCTTAAATGTTATCATCAAGTAGAAGGTGAGCAGTGCACCAATGTTTGTTGAAAAATCATCCACGATTGATCTTCTTAAGAAGATCATAGAGAAGAATAAGCGCACAAAAGTTGTAGTGGCTGAGGCATGCTGGACTGTTCCAGAGCTGAACATCCGAGAAGATGCATCAGTGGATGCAAGAATATGGAAGCTCGCTGCAGGTGTGTGTGAGGCACGAACATAGCTGGCTAAGGTTTAGTTTGAACTAAACCTTAAGACCATAGAACTTGAGTTGAGGGCCCAACCTTCGATTCCACCAAAAGTCAGAGAGCAGCACGAGACCACTGTCAAAGATGTCGTTACAGCTATCGATACCATAGTGAAGGATTGCACTGCGCTCTTCGAACAGGTGCTTGAAGTTGTTACTGGTCTGCAAGAAGACCCCAACCTGCAAAGGCTGGAAACTGAGGCACGGGAGCTGTAGTAGAGGTATGACAAGGTCAAAGCGACGACATGCACCGTCACCATCACGCAGAGGTTGGAAAAGCTGTAGGAAGAGAAGGTACTAAAAGAACAAGTGGATGCAGCTCAACGCAAGGACGAAATACTGAAGGCCAAATTGGGGCCTTAGCTAGAGGAAGCCTATGTTCTCATGGCCTCCATTGAAGGGAAATTGGCCAGTCTGCAGGCGACACAGTAGAAAATATAGGCAGATAGCGCAGAACCAACGACGGAGCAGCTGGTTGAGTAGGCTAAGAACGCAACGACATAGTGTACCACAGAGGTTGTAGTCATACAGGTGGAGCTGGGAGCTATTCACGACAAGATCTCCACACGAGCCAAGTGACTCGAGGCGAGTCACTAGATTTGTGTTAGGGGCCTATTGGGAACAGGTCCCCTAGGGTCAATTTTGGAGTTAAAAGCCCAAGTTTTGTACAAAGAATGTAAAGTCTTTGCATTTTGTGGTTGCGGAGCGCGAATATGTAAACAGTGAAAAAGGGTTTCTGCCCTTAGTTTAGATAGATTGTGTCAGCTTGATGAGATTCACCCTTGGTCCATGGATCATGGGAATGTATAAAAAGGATTCTTAGAAGAGTCTAAGGCAGTTCAGTCCTTAATAAGTTCTTGGGTAATTGATTGATGTAATGGGTCTGTGAGAGCTAAGAGAAAAGAGTCTTAGCATAGGAAGAGACTCTGCAGCTGAGTACGTAGAGGCCGAGGGTAGAAGTCTGCAACTAAGTGCGTGGACTCTTGTAGCTATGTGCACAGGGAAGTTAGAGTCTATACTGGAGATCTGAACCATCAATAAAGATATTTATTATGGAGATATCTGTGTATGAGCTATTTTACTTCTGTCATGAATGTTTGCAGTTATGTTATGTTGAATATTGGGTTTATGATTTAATGCTATATTAATGCACAAATCTATGTGTTTTACTTAGTCTTTCACCCATATGCATTGGATTAGTTTCCAAACCCAACCAACATCCACTAGTAGATATGATCCATCCGATATTCAATCTTCGACTTGCACACACTAGGTCGGTTTCCAAACCCAATAAACACCCAATGGTGGATATGCTACACTTGATCTTCATTCGTTGAATCACACACACTAGGTTGGTTACCAAACCTGGCAAGCACCTTGTGGTGGAGATGTTCCACGCAATCTTCAGCCTTTGACTCATGCATACTAGATCGGTTGCCGAACCTAACAAGCACCGAGTGGTGTATATGCTCCAAATAAGCCCATTTTCTTCTCTGCGAGTATGGGCACTACTAATCCCAATAGTATTTTGTCGACAAGAATATCAACATAGGCCCAGGTAGCCTCAAATCCTAGGTGGCCTGCTTATCCAAATATTCCTTAGTAGTTAGTATTCCTATTGATCCCATACTTACATTTTCATTATCACAATATAAACATGGGCACATGATATCATAAACAATATTGATCATCAACAAGAAAATACACTTTCTTAGTAGAATCCTTGCACAACCGAGAATCTCATTGAATAACTTCATTATGATATCCCAAATATACCATTCATATATGCATCAAATTCATGAGTATAATCAATCATTCTTCCACAAGTATGATCCTTGGCAACAACTTGTCAATTACAATGGCATTTCATACATTCATTTAATCATCAATCATGGTCATAAATATGGCACATATCAACATTTGTCAAATAAAATCAAGGTTAAGAATACCTCTTGTATTTATGCAAAACAAACATAAATTCAAAACAACAATTTCTAATTCATCCGAAGGATTTCTTCCCTGAATTCATTTCCTTCAACATTGTTGCAATCATCAATACTATTAGTTGATTTATTGTTGCTTCAATATTCCGCAGTGTGTTAAACTCAACATTTTCCTCACTCATGTTATCCACATGCCATTTAGTTTTTCAGCCCTCATTATTTTTCATACATGCTCATTGTAACTTTCGGGAGCACCATTGCAACATAATTTCAGTAGCAGTCTTTCCTACCCATTTCCTAATGGTGTTCCATGTTTCCCGGAGCCCATTAATAAACTTGTTGTGGCAAGCTTTCAGGAAATTTTTCCTTTCTTCACGTCACCTTCATGACTACTACATCATTGTCCATCTCTATAATTTTTCCATTTACGCTCATACCAAGAGCATAATCACAACATGTTAGCATTAATACTTACTAGTAGTTCAATAAGGAATTCATTATGCAGCCTCACTACATTAAAACATACTACTTGAAATCTCTATATTCACATCATTCACACAGGCATACTTTGTTTTAGGATAAATGGATTGTGTTTCTATTGTGATGGTTCCAAACATATTAGCATTCTCATTTCTTTATTTCATTTCCCCTTTTCCCTCATATTCATGAGAATTATAATACCAACCATAGTTTTTTTTTTTTTTTTTTGTCAAGGAAACTCTCATTTTTCCATGACATTCTCATGGATGTCGACTTACTATCCCTTTATTTATACATACCCAAATAACCCACCTAGGTTTTTTCTCCTCCATTTTGTGCCCTACTTCATACGTCGGTTTGATAAAAGTCTTATTTTTATTTTGGGATTCACTCAATGCTTCCTAGTATTCCATCACTCCCTTCTTCACACCCAACAATGACCAAGACCCAAAGCATAAAAAGGGTAAAAATGAGGAAATAGGAAACTGATAAATTCATGACAATAACACAAAATCACAAACAAGTTAGCATGGCCATGCTCACAGTAAACAATTAAAACATAAATTCAAAGTAAGTCAATCATGAAATACTAAAAATGTAAAACGTTTAATAGCCGCAATAGCTCATCCCCATGAACTCTGATGTTAAATGTGTCCTCTACCACCATTTATAAATGTATACATATATACATATATGACCAGACCGAGTCTCTCCAAGGGTGTATGACAACCTCAATATTTCATCATCCCCTCAAAATAGTTCATGGGGGGATTTCAATATGTATATATATACATATCAGAGAGCCTGAGGGAGTACTCCCTCCTCCCCTCCACCATGACACATCATTGGTTCATGTACTAAGGGCTACACACACTACTCTCCTTATTTTTGTGTCTATTGGGACGGTCCTTTTCAAGTGATCCCCTCCACAATTCCAACAAAAATCATACTTCTTTCCCTTCCAATGTTATGAGGTCTCCTTTTTTCCCTGTCTGTAGGACATTTGTTTGTGTCTCATAGGTTTGAAGTGTGCTGCAATAGTCCTTGTATACATGACAAGTTTTATATCAACATGTATTCATCGTTGCATGTTCCTTTTTCTTTTTGATAAATCTTTTATCCTTTGCCTTGCATCTCTTGAGATTAGCCTTCAAACTCTTAAAGGTTCTTTCTGTTTCAAAGAAATTTTCTTTTTCTTGTTCATGATGGACTTGGTCCATGTCATGTTGCACTATGCCATTTTCCATGCCTTTATTCTTGCTGAAACTAAGCCTTTTCATTTTGTCTTGTCTTGTTGTGTCTTGTGTGTTGTCACAAGAACTCATATATTAGTTTTAATCAATATAAATAACTCATCTATTACCTTGGCATGCTAGCACCAAGCATGTTACCATACCACTGATCACACATCTAAAGTCTCATGTTAGTTGCATGTAAAAAAAAAACAGGAATATATATATATATATATATATATATATATATATATATATATATATATATATATATATATTATATATATTATATAGATATATATATATATATATATATATATAGATATATATAATTATAATTATAATTATGCCATCACAAGATTTAGAAATTATCCTTTTTACCAAGTGTTGAGTCCCAAACTTGCATCTTTCCTAAACCTTTTTCTAGCTTCTTCCCATTCATCTGAACCTCCTAAGTCATCAGTATCATTGCATATTAGTTAAAAAAAAAGGGCATTTAAAGTGGTTTCTTGACTATGTGTTTGTGTTGCTATTTGAACTAGATTTTTGTTTATAAGCTGCAGAATCTTGTCACTTTCCGCAGCCAACCCAACTTTCCGCAGCTGTTTTGTCAAAGTCTATATTGCAGGTGTCTTCAGGTGAATCGAGCCACATGGGCAAGTTTCAAACGACGTGGACATGGACCGAGTCCTATTGGCTCAGTGGAATTCATCAAAAGAGGCCATAGTCAACGGTGGGCAAAGCGGTGGTCAACTTAAGAGTCCTACGGTGATAAAACTATGTTTTTCACCATGTGAAGCTTTGCGTGGTTGTTCCTAGATCTCAGGGGACAATTTAACACCTGTGGACTGCTCCATGAACTAGATCCAATAGCCACCCTCCAAAGATTGAATCTTCACGGCAGCCATAATGCTAAATCTCAGGACGTGTTGTTTACGTGTCTTTTATTAGCACAGAATGTAGGAAAACAGTTATGTCATCCTCTGTTATAAATAATGTGTCCTCATACGCATATTAGTTAGCTTTTTGGTAATGAAATTCTAACTGTTAACGAGCCCACTGTGCTATAACTTTATCTCTGTGTTATGACTGCAATCTAATACATAAGAAGACTATGTTTCTGAGCTCAATTCGTGGTTGATCGTTGATTGTCTGAGGATTGTGCAGAGGGCCCCTGCACAGGCCGAGGTCTTGTTTATTACTGTAGAGTTTCATGCTTTATTTATTTATGTTCCTTATGCCATTAACATTCACTTGTATATATATCACATTTCTTATGGTATTAACGTTTGATAGCTGTCCATAGCTTTTCATATTTTATATGTTGTTAACTGATCAGTGCTTTTGTTTCATATTACAATAGGCAGCCCGAGCATTTGCACATAGTTTTCTAATGACTAATGACATGGAATTATTCTTGTCCTTCTGCTGATTCATTTCCTTTAGTTTTTAGTTCCAGCACTGTGTTATTTATTTCAGTTTTGCTCATTTACTCTTCTACAAGATAGATATTAAATTACTCATGTCATTTTCAGTTACCTCCTAAAGCCAGAGCGAGTCGAATGATGAGGGATTGAAGTATGAATGCATAGTTTGATATTAGTTTATTTTTCTGCAAGTTAGTTATTGAATTGCTCATGTCATTCTCAATTACCTCCTAAAGCCAGAGTGAGTCGAATGGTGAGGGGTCAGAATATGAGTTGATGTAATGTGATTTTAGTTTACTTTGCTTGCAATTCTTGGATTTCTTTGAGTTCAGATTTTCTTATATTTTCATGGCAGCAAGGATACTGGGTTTCATGGTCACTAGCTCACTGTTGTTTAATTAGAATAGTGGCACATTTTCACTCTCTTTTAGGAATTAGTTTCGTCATTGCATGTTTAAAACCTTTTTTTTAAAGTTTGAAGTTTTGAAAATCATTTTAAAGGACATCATTGCCTTGAACATTTATATCATACTTGTCTTTTAGAATTTCCATCTCACATTAGGGAATTAACAGAAATAAACCCAAAACAAAACAAAATCTCAAAAATGACAAAAAAAAGTAAGAAATAGGTTATCTTGCACATATAGTGCACCACACTTCAACAGTTTACGACTCCCGGATTGACAATTAATACAGCAATTTAGGACACTCTAAATTGACCAAACACCAAGCACATCACCATTAGTTAAAATCAACCTCTTTGTGAAACCAACATTTTCCAATTTTAAAAATCAACCTTTTTACCAAGGCCAATAATAGAAAATACATTCAGCCTCTTTACCAAGGCTAGCCACCATGACATCTGCAATCTTAAATGGTCAGTTAGAAAACAATCTAAGACATCAACATCTATCATTTAAATTTCACAGTTATAAAATCACCATGTACATGCATGCATTACAATCTACAATCGGCACACAACCAGTACTCACGGTGCTACAATCAATACCACTTGCAATCATCAGAAAACACATTACTTTGTACTAGAGCCACAAAATATTATGCCCCCAAATGTCTAGCACATAACCTTCACCCTTGAGGGCATCTAGTTCAAGTAGTGAACCTGGATGTTCTTAGCCTCATATTGAAGTAAAGGCATTATTGATTTCAACTAGCCTTTCCATGCGCTACACACCATTCCATGAGCAAGGAATTTATTGACCACCGATGATAAGAAACCATAAGAAATAGAATGATAACAAAAATCAATATATTGAAACATACAACCTCCAATCCATTGAGGCTCTTAGCCTCACACAACATATAGATTATTTGGATTCCCACATCCCAATCAACATACCTAACATTCAACTAGATCAAGAAAGGTAATGCAGACATAACGAATAAGTATTTCCCCTAATACATGTATTATTAATTCCAAATATTTAAGAGCACGTCATCTAACCAATAGTGTTGGTACACTACAAACAAGCATACACACAGGCATGCAGGTATTCCTGTAACAATTAAGGAAATGACAAGCATCCCAGGTCACGGTAATAAGTTATCCATACCTTCAAAATCCAAGTAAGAAGACACATGCAATTTCAATACACATGGTAAAATAATTTAAACATCATTGTAGTCAACATGAAATCCACAATCAACTGATGTAAGTAACACACAAGAATATTCACATCCAGCTACTACACTTAGAGTTTGAGCCCCACTTGTCTCCATAGGTCCAAGCATTAAACCTTACACTTTAATACCACTCTATAACACCCCCTTCCGCCACAAAGACCATCCTAAGGGCGGAATAATGCATTATTATCATTGACCCGACCTCAACATTATTGTTATGGAAATGGGGTATTAAAATTTTTCCATTTTCAAACTCCTCAAAACTAAAACTAGCACCACCATTACGTCTGACTTGGCGAGGTCTTTCCATCGATATAAAATTGATCAAAAATTGACCCCTGAATCAAAATATATGGTCATTTGAAGTTGAGCCATTAAAATCCTACCACATGAACATTATGTGTGGCACCCAAGTGGACCCCACATGGCAACCCTCCACAACCTCGTGGGAGTTCCACGTCATCCTTTACCCAGATTTCCATAACCATGCGCAAGTGACAGTTCCTCATCACTGGTTCATGGTCCATATCGGTCCACCCCCTTAAACTTGTAATCAAAATTTTTCCCATTATATTAAACCTCAGCCTCAACCACTCCTTTTCCTTAGCACAAAGCACAAATCACAAAACATTAAGTTCAGGGCGAGACGAGTAATTTCCATCAACTATCAAGCGGGGTTTCCCGTCTCTCGGCCCTTGCCCCCTTGTTAATAACAACCTACCACAAACCACCTTCCCATTGTTTTGGGGAAAGATGAAATTGTACGCCTTAATTCATAGAAAGGAACTAGATTGGTTTCCAAACCCGACAAACATCCACTACTTGATATGCTCCATTCAATTTTCAATATTCAACTCACATGCACTAGGTTAGTTTCCAAACCCAGCAAGCAGCCAATGGTGGATATGCTCCAATTGATCTTCAATATTTGACTCACATGCACTAGGTTGGTTTCCAATCCCAAAAAGCACCGAGTGGGGTATATGCTCCATGCAATCTTCAGTATTTGGCTCACATGCACTATATCAATTTCATAACCCAACAAGCACCTAGTGGTGTATATGCTCCAAACAATCCCATTCGCTTCAATGCGAGTATGGGCACTACTAATCCTGGTAGTCCTCTGTCAATAAGAATATCATCACAGGTCCAGGAAGCCCCCAATCTCGAGTGGTCTGCTTATCCCAAAATCTATTAATAGTTAGTATGCATGTTGATCCCATACTCAACTTTTCATTATCAGAATATAAATGTAACAACCCTTGGTTGATTTCCTATGTAAATAAATAACTTTGACTCGGTTGAATTATACCAGCCTCTAGCATTTCTGCAACCATACGTTCAATTTCACTCTTTTGGGCATAGGGATATCTGTACGGCCTGATGTTTGGAGGAACACTTC
>APFE030076824.1:63928-82179 GCA_000404065.3 Pinus taeda
TTACTAATAATAATGCTTCACTATGCCCTTTGAATTCCTTCAAAATAAATTTTCAAACCAAGCTTAAGCAAACATTTTAAAAAATATACACACCTTTTTTCACTTTGTAGGAGCTCGATATTGCCTCTGATGTATCTCTATAATTTCTGATCATCCAGTTTTGAAATTGTGACCTGCGGTAGCCCTCTATGTCCTCTTTCCAATGCCACCAGTCTGACCCCAATTGGATTCTCCAATGAAGAGTAATGCCAAATCTCCCACAGTGACCTGATTATAGACTAATTCAGTAGAGTGAACTTGTACGACGTTCCACGAGTCCCTGTTTCGACCTCTGGCTCTGAAAAATATATAGAAGAAGCTACAGTCCGTCCTCTTTCTGTACCTTCTTATGAAATTTCATTCTGATGCTCAGAGAGTAAGTTATGACGATTTTCCCTAGGTCACCTGTTTTGAATGTAATTCAGGACTCTGCAAAAGGACCAACTTCCTCAGTTCATATCTCTGAAAATATAGCGCAAAAAGCTTTGAAATTTGGACCTGAGATTTATCGTGATGTATTCTCAAATGGGTTTTTTTTTTTACTTCTGAAACGTTGTAGAAAAAGAGTTATAGCGAGAATGCTCGATGACCTGTTTGGATCAGCAAAACCCTAGAATCCAAAGCTCTGATACCAAATGTTATGAAACCAGCTCAAGAAAAGATAGAAAATATAGATCAACGCCTTAGAATTCAGCATCCTTGAGGGGGAAACCTCCTTTACATTACATAAATGAATAATTCTTTGATGATACAAATGAAAAGACCTCCTTTCTATATATAGGAGTTTAAGGGGTCATAACATAATCAGAGCCTACATAACAATAATAATGTAAGGGCACAATAATAACAATAGTGGGCTTCTATGGGGCACAATAGTAACAATATGGGCACAATAGGGGCACAACAATATTAATAAGGGGTACAACTACAATAGTAATGGGGTAATCACTAGTATTATGGGGACCCAACAGACACATATTCCAAGTTGAATGTTGGGCAAAACATAGTGATTTGGTATCACTGGTGATTAATTAATGGCTATGGAAATTGGAAAAGGCAAAGTGGAATTAATTGGGATTTTATTTATGAACATAAGGAAAATAGGAGAAAAGGGAGATGAAAGGTCATTGAATTGCACGTGAGTAATATTGAAGGAAAAATAGAGGAAAAGGAAGAAAATAGAGGCCCCAATGATAAAAAGGATTTTGTGTATTAGCTCACAACTTTTGTCAGTTAAGATTTTGACATTTCTCTGGTGTATCTTTCCCTCTATTCTCTCTCTCTCTCATACTCTTGCACACTTAGAGAAATCTTGGAGTATTGTTTGATCATGCTTGGAGCACTCTAGTTTTCTTTGGACTTGGAGAAAGAAGGCCAAGGAAAGAAGGAACGTGCAATGAGACAACGACATCAGTAGCTACAACGGGATTATCTTGTAGGTATCAAGTTGCATGTATGATTTCCTTGCTAGTTTTAGCATGCATGGTATATGCATGTGGTTATTTGGTTATGATCTATCATTGGCATGGAGGATTTCTTGGATTGACAGTGGTTTGCTTAACCTTTCCATTTCCTAGATAGCCATGGTGTTGTTGGTTTTTCCACTTGTTGTTTCTGATTGGTACTCAAGTTCCTTATGGTTGTGGGTTGAGCTATTAATTTCTGGAGCCATTGGTTGGAACAAATGCTCTGGAGCCCTGGAATAGCTTGAGTTGAGTTACTAGTCCTAGAGCCTTGGTTGGACAAATGCTCTGTAGCCCTTGGTGGGTTGAGTTACTAGTCCTGGAGCCTTGGTTGGAGAAACACAGTAGAGCCTTGGAAGGATGTGGGTTGAGTTACTAGTTCCTAGAGCCTTGGTTGGGACAAATGCTCTGGAGCCCTAGAAAACTTAGGTAGAGACCAACCTGGTTGGTGTTACTGATATCCGTTTGGGAGGTGGAATCACTGGTTGAGGGTTGAGGTGGATTTTCCTCTGTAATCCATGATTATTTTTTGTTTGGATTATTCCATGAGATTCCACATTCATGCTTGGAATATGGCACGAGGGTGATTGGTTGAAAGAGATATTTGGTCCAACCCAATCTATGGTCGGGTGGTACGTGGAAGTCCATGAATTGGTTGGCTTTGTATATGTTAATAAGATATCTCTTCCTCTTGTATTTACATGAGTAATTGTATTTGTTATTATGTAGCTTTGATGGTTGGTTTATCATGGTGTATATGTTGTTCATTTACTGGTTATATGATGTATATTGGCTATGTCTCTCGATGTGTTTTGATTTGTTGATGAATGGTTAATGAATGCGATAATAGATGTTATTGCAACTATTATGAGAGGGAATTAGACCTTTTTGACTATTCTCAGATAAATACCATACCCATATCTTTAAATACACATTCATGACCTATAGATTACATGTTTGCCATGATTGTTTGACGAAATGACTATTATGGTTAGGCCTGGTTAGGTCAATTCCTTGATCAAATTTTTTTTGTATAGCTTAATCCTAATGTCATTATTATTCTGGAAAGTATCATTGAGTTCTAGGTAGTGTTCTGGAGGCTGACCTAGAAATTAGGCTTAGAATTCAGGACCACATGCTCTAAACTGAACATTTGGGTTGCAACCACTAGGAAGAAGGCTTGTTGGAGCTGTTAAAGGCTTCCAACCACATGGATGCCTTGTTGTGGGAGCTTTTACGGGCTCATACCAAGAAAAATGGTGCCCATCTCAGGTTTTGGCCACCTAGGATGGTTACACAACCTCTGAGTGACCTATAGCCCCTATAGAATGTGTAGAGTTGTCATTTTTTCTTCTGAAGTTGACCCCAATTTCTTAATGGAACCTAGGAGGTTGGGTCATGTCATAGTATCTCCTCCTCTCATGTTTACCCTGTCAGGCCAGTGAAACTGGGTAGATATGGGAGGGGTGGTTAAAATAAACATGGGCAGATGAATCACGAACAATACTGATCATCAACAAGAATTCACACTTGCTTAGTAGAATCCTCGCACAACTGGGAATCTCATTGGATAACCTCATTATGTTATCCCACACATACCATTTTTATATGCATAAAATTCATGAGTATAATCAATCATTCTTCCACAAGAATGATCCTTGACAATAACCTATCAATTACAATGGCATTCATACATTCATTTAATTATCAATCATGCTCATAAATATGGCACATATCAACATTTATCAGATAAAATCAAGGTTAAGAAGACCTCTTGTATTTATGCAAAACATGCATAAAATCGAAACATTAATTTCAAATTCAGGCAAAGAAATTCTTCACCTGAATTCCTTTCCTTTTACCTTGTTTCCATCATCAATACTATCAGATAATATTATTGTTGTTGCAATGTTCTGCAATGTGTTAAACTTGGCATTTTCCTCACTCATGTTGTCCATATGCCATTTACTTTTTCATCCTTCATTATTTTACATTCATGCTCAATATAACTTTCAGGAGCACCATTACAACATACTTTCAGCAATAGTCTCTACCCATTTCCCAATGGTGTTCCATGTTGCTTGGAGCCCATTAATAAAATTGTTGTGCCAAGTTTTCAAAAAAAAATTCATTTCTTCATGCCACCTTCATGGTTGCTACATTATTGTCCATTTGTATAATTTTTCCATTTACACTCATACCAAGAGCATTAGCATTGATACTTATTAGTAGTTCAACAAGGAATTCATTAGGAAAACTCACAACATTAAAACATGCTAATTGAAATATCTATCTTCACATCATTCACACAAGCATACTTTTTTTTGATAAATGGATTATATTTCTATTGTGATAGTTATACATATATTAGCATTCTCATTAGATTAGAAGTAGAATACCAATCATACATAGTTTTTATTTTCAAGGAAGTTCTCACTTTTCCATGCCATTCTCATGGTTGTCAACTTACTATCCGTTTATTTGTACAGACCCAGTTAGTCCACCCATATTTTATGTACTCCCTTCTACCCTCTACTTCATATTTCGGTTTCATATGAGTCTTATATTTCAGTTGGGATTCACTCAATGCTTCCCAGAGTTCCATCAATCCCCTCTTCACACCCAAAATGTCCAAGACCCAAATCATAAAGAAGGAAAAAATAAGAAGGATGGAGGAAAATGAAAAATTCATGACAATTACACAAAATCATAAAAGGTAGCATGGCCATGCCCATAGTCAACAACTAAAAAGAACAATTAAAACATATATTCAACCATGAGATACAAAACATGTAAAACATTTAGTAGCCAAAAAATCTTATCCCCATGAGTTTTGGTGTTCAATGTGTCCCCTACCATCGTTTATAAATGTCTACATATATACATATATGACTAGACTGAGTCTCTCCAAGGGTGTGTGGAAACCTTAATATTTCAGCATCCCCTCAAAACAATTCATGGGGGACCTTTCAATATGCATATATATACACATCGGAGAGCTTGAGGGAGTGCTCCCTCCCCCCCTCCACCATGACACACTATTGATTCATGTCCCTGAGGCTCACATGGACTACTCTCCTTCTTTTTCTGTCTATTGGGACAATCCCTTTTCAATTTCTCCCCTCTACAATGCTAACAGATAAATTTTCCTTTCCCTTTCAACATTATGAGACCTATTTTTGGCCCTATTAGCAGGACATTTGTCTACATCTCAGAGGGTTGAAGTGTAGTGTAGTGTTGAATTTTCTAGTGCAATCAAGGCTAGTACAATTTTTCAAACTTATAACTACTTCCAATGATACAATTTGATGTCTTATAGCATTCCAATTATTAAGCAGTTATACATGAAAAAGTTCGACCATTCACTTTCTTCAAAAGAGCAATAAAGATCACAATGAACTATAAAACAAGAGACAAGAGACACCAAAATTTGGCTAGCAGCCATGGAAAACCCCACAAAGGGAAAGCCCAATCAATCTTTCCTTATGAGAGAGAGAATTCAATTAATCAAAAGTACATTAACATATTCCAACAAGATTCGAAATTCTAACCTCTACAAATACCAAGGCAAACTAGTCAAAGGAGAGAGAAAGTGTAGTCAACAATGGTCAATGTCAATTGTGCAATAGAGGTCCAAATTTCAGCTTGAGATAGCTTAGAACGAAGGGTTGAAATTCATTGAAAACAACAGTCAACGAACCCCTATAATTCTTGGTCAAAGTCTCAAGTTTGACCTATGGTCAACTTGTGATAAACGACCTAGAAAAAAGATATAATCTTGGTCAGATAAAGTCAATGAACCTCAGCAATCTTCAACGTCCAAGGATAGTCAAAAATTTGGTCAAATAGATGTAAACAAGCCAAGTCAATGCATGTCAAATAGAAGAATAAAAGTTAGTCAGCATACAAAAAGAATTCCTTGACTTCTTCGCACGCGTGGAAGTCTCCTTTCTATTTCATATTGAATGATGTGATGTGTGATGGTTCCAAATGAAGTCCAATGAGCTCTTATTTATATGAGAATTAAGAGGAGGATTTTTCACATGTGGGGTTGACTTCTGCACTTTAGGCCGATTTGGTAAAACATCAAAATATGAATTTTCTCCAATGAAAATACCAACCATAGCTACCATTTTTCAACACTCCCTCTTAGATAGGGAGGTACGTTTCATTCTATCTCAGGATTCATCTCCCCGACCAATCCATAGGTCTCTCAGCCACAACCCAAGGGAGCGATCAGATGTACAAGTCTCTCTCTCTTTCAAGATCAATCTCCCTGACCAATCCATAGGTCTCTCAAAAACTTCCCCCATAATGCAAAACCCAATGGCATCTAGGTGAATGCCCAACTGACCAATGGGATCAATCAATGAGGCAACATTTTCCAATCATATACACAAGGTCCATCTCCATGACCATAAAAAGGTCTCTTAGTACATGACCCAAGGGAGGAATCCCTATCAATATCCCTGACTATATAGTCTCTCGGTCCACGACCCAAGGGAGAGAACTCATCGATCCTTACCAAACTCATTGGTCTCTCAATCAATGACACAAGGAAGGGAACTCAAGATCAATATCCCCAACCAATCCATAGGTCTCTCAGCAACTTCCTAAGGGATAGATCACACAATCAATGTCTCTGAACAAACTGGTCTCTCAGTCATCATGATCCAAGGGATCACTTCATGCCTCAAGACCAAGCTCCCCGACTAGACTCATTGGTCTCCTAGTAAATTGACCTAAGGGAGTGATAATATTCCAAACCAATCCATTGGTCTCTTAGTCATAGCCCCAAGAATATTTTCAATCATATGATATTATACAACTAGTGCTAGAGAGGGGTTCTCAACAAATCCAAGTTGTTCTCTGAAATAGGAAAACTTCATCAAGGACAATGGATTTGTCAAAACATCAATAATATTCTCATCAGTAGGGACATACTCGAGCCTCACAACTCCCCTCTAAACAATATCCTAGATGTAATTATACTTGATCTTAATGTACTTCGGCCTGTCATGAAAAACCAGGTTCTTAGAAATCTTCACACAACTTTGATTATCAAAATATATAACGATCAATTTTAACATTTGATCAAACAATCCAGAAAACAACTTTTGAAACCACACTGCTTCACAACAAGTTTCACATATAGCTATATAGCCAGTTTCAGCCATACTCAGAGCAATAGAAGATTGCTTTCTACTAGACCATGAAATCATAGTAGAACCCAAGCTAGAAAAGAATCCAAAGGTGCTTTGTCTATCTTCAAAACTTCCAGCCCAATCAGCATTAGTGAAACCATGCAGTTTCCATTCTCCATTAGAAGCATATCTCAGGACATAGTCAATGGTGCCACACAAATATCTCAATATATGTTTAGCTACAACCCAGTTCACATGTCGAGGCTCAACCAAGAATTGGCTCAATGTGTTCACAAGATAGAAAATATCAGGTTTAGTGTTCACAATATAGTTCAACGAGCCAATCAATTTTTGACACATAGATGTATCAATTAGATCAAAATAATAGTCATGTATCTTCTTCAAATTTATCACCATAGGAGTGTCCATGGACTTGCATTCCATCATGCCAAATCTCTTAAGTATATTAATAGTGTACTTTCCTTGGCCAACAAATATTCCATCAATATTTCCCCAAATTTCCAATCCCAAATAGTAGCGCATAAGACCAAGATCCTTCATCTCAAATTTAGAAATTAGCTTCCTCTTACACTAGACAATGAGAACTTCAACCCCTGTCAAAACATATCATCTACATATAGCAACAAAATCAATGGCTCACCCTCAACAAATTTGAAGTACAAGTTGGGATCAACATTTCTCTTCTTAAAACCAAGACTCAACAAATAGCCATCAATATGGGAGTACCATCAACAATGATTCTACTTCACCCTATATTGGGCTTTCTTCAATTTTCAAACATGTGTTTATTTATCATGGACCTCAAATCCTTGAGGTTTCTCAATATAGACTTCCTCTTTAATGACTCCATTCAAAAAAGCAATTTTGACATCAATTTGAAGCAATTTCCAACCTGCAATAAAGGCAAGGAAAATGATAGATATAATAGAACATACTTGGAAACAAGAGAAAATGTATAACTGTCTCCATCTTTTTTTGAGAATCCTCATACCACAAATATTTCCTTGTACTTCTCAACACTTCCATTAGTTCCATGCTTGATTTTGTAAATCCATTTGAAAGACACAATAGATTTCCCGTAAGGCCTTTGCATGATTTCCCAAACATCATTCTTCAATATAGGTTGGTACTGTTTAGTCATGGAATCTTTCCAAACTTGATGCTCAACAACTTCTTCATAGGTGGATGGCTCGAACTCAATGATTTTATGCATTGTTGTTGCATAATAAGAGTACTTCTTCGTCCTCTTGCTCTCCCTAAATGTCCCACAAGGTGCAACATTTCATTCAACTTACTTCAATGTTCTTTCAAGTCATGTAGGTCTCTTTCTAGTCTCAGGTATAGTGGCTCTTGGAGAGTCAACAATTTCATCGACTCTTCATGAGGATCTTGTTCCATCGGTTCATGTTCTTTTTATTTCGATTCCACATTCTTCAGAGCCACCTGCATTTCATCCTTAGAGTCCAAGTGTGAACCCTTGGACTTCCAAAAATAAGAATCCTCATCAAATATAACATCCCTACAACTTTTAATAAAATGTTGTCTTGGTGCATAAACATTGAATTCCTTCGAATTTTCATTGTAGCCAACAAAAGTTCCTTTCTTCCCAGAAGGTTCCAATTTCATCCCTTTCTCCTTGGGAACATGGAAATAAATAGGACAACCAAAGATTCTTAAATGCTTAACATTGGGTTTGTCACCTGTGAAGACTTCTTCATGAGTCTTGTAGTCCAATATTCGATGTGGGCATCTATTTTGAACATAAACAATTGTTCCGACAACTTTTCCCCAAAGAAACATATGCAACTCTTGATCATGAAGCATGCCTTGGAAGCTTCCATAATAGTCCTATTATTCCTTTCAATAATTTAATCTTGTTGAGGATAGTATGGAACTATCATCTCCCTATTACTTCCAGCATCCCTATATAAAACAATCAATTCCTTGGATACATATTCTCCTCCATTGTCAGGCCTTAAAGTCTTGATCCTTCTTCCTGTAGCATTTTGAACTTGTGCCTTGAATTCTCAGAAATTTTCAAATACTTCATCCTTGGATTTCAAGAGATAAATATATGTCTCATGAGAGTAATCATCAATAAAAGAGACATAATACAAATTTCCATTCAAGGTCTTGTCAGACATAGGCCTGGAAACATCAAAGTGCACAAGATCCAAGATTCCTTTGGATCTACTATCACTGTTAATACATCTACCTTCAAAAAATTTCCCAGGGGCACATCCCTTACAAACTTCATCATGTTCATTTTTTATTCTAGTACACCTTTAACAAAATATTTTATTGTAGACAATGCTTTATAATGAACATTAGTGTACCTTCATTTCCATAGCTCACAAAGGTTATATTCATGTGTATTATGGCTTGGATGGAATGACCAAGGAATCAATATAGGCATCTAATTTTTACACCAATGATTTTAGCAGATTCAAGAGAGGCATCGTTCCTCCATACTAAAACTTGTCCATCCACAAAAGCAATTCTACATCCTTTGTCCTCAAAAGATGAAATAGACAAGAAGTTCTTCTTCAAACCAGGAACATAAATAATATTGTTACTAGATACATTCCCTCCCAATTCTAATTGAAAGGATTAAAAGCCAATACCCTTGACCTCATATTTTCCATTGTCTCCAAGCTCAACCCTTTGAGATATCTTCTTTTCAGTCAATTCAAAGATATTTTCAAAACTCCTAGTCATGTGCCTAGAAACACCACTATCCACCAACCATATTTCATCATGACCTACAATGGAACCTGTAAAAGTAGAATAAAATGATTATTCGTCATCATAATCATTATTTCTACGCCTCCTCTTATGAGAGGATTCATTAAGGTTAGCTGCAGAAGCATGGTGCTTCCCTCTCATCTTTTGAACATCATTCCTTTAATATTCATCCCTTTGATTCCTTTGAGGAAAGTCATTTTGATAGTGACCAAATGCTTGGCAATAATAGCATTGATCATTTTCCATATCTCTTGTATCTCTTTTATCTTTAGAGGGAGGAGGAGGTCTTATTTGTGGAGCAGGTTCCCTTCTTGGAGCAGGTCTTGAATTAGGTCTTCTACCAAAACTTCTTTGAACTCTTCCAAAATTAGATCTTCTTCTATTACTCTTTGAGTGGGTAGTAAAAGCTTCTTCACTTGGATCTTAAATCTTGCCTCTGGAAAGGAGTCTTAATTCTTCTTGATTTTAGGCATCCCATAGCTTGTAAAAATACATAATATTTTATCTTCCATTAACGCTCTTACAAAAGGATCCCAAGATATAGGTAGGCCACCCATTTCCACAAATATTAATTCTTTGTTGGGGACTTCTTCATTAATGGATTTGATTTTATCTCTTGTTTGATAAAGTCTAACGAAGTATGATGCCACAATATCATTCTTTGTCATCTTGATATTACGAAGTTTACCCATTAGGCTTATACATTGATTGATGTTTAATAGTGTACAATCCAGTAATAACATCATACATTACCTTGGAAGTTGGTGATCAACAATATAGGGAATTATATTATCCCTAAAAAATTCTATAATGATGCTCCTTTCCAAGATGTCATCTTCCTAAAATTTGTCTTTTCCTACTTGGTAAGTTGGTTTAGTAAGTTTTCCTATAACAATACCCAATACCTTGTGCCTTGCAAGCACTAGGTCAATCCTAGCCTTCCATGCCTTGTAATTTGTAGCTCTTTAGCTATTTTTTTTCAATCTTCATGATGAAGATGTCCAACTAAAAAACAAAAAGTAGAATCCCAAACTCTTCTAAGTGCTTCTCAATGCTCTTTAAGGTTAGCTTCAAGGTGATCTCAGTTATCTTTCCCTTCACCAAGGCTCTGATACCATGTTGATTTTCTAGTGCAATCAAGACTAGTACAATTTTTCAAACTGATAACTACTTCCACTGATATAATTTGACTTCTTATAACATTCCAATTATTAAGAAGTTATACATGAAAAATTTCAGCCATTCACTTTCTTCAATAGAGCAATAGATATCATAATGAACAATAAAACAAGAGACAAGAGACACCAGAAATTAGTCTAGCAACCAAGGAAAAACCCACAAGGGGAAAACCCAACCAATCTTTCCTTATGAGTGAAAGAATTCAATTCATCAAAAGTACGTCAAAATATTCCAACAATATTCAAAATTTTGACCTCAACAAATACAAATTCAAACTAGTCAAAGGAGAGAGAAAGTGCATTCAACACTGGTCAATTTCAAGTTTGCAATAGAAGGCCGAATTTTAGGTTGAGGTAGCTCATAATAGAGGGCCTAAATACAATCAAAATCACAGTCACTTTTCCACCTAGCCTAGGTATCGTTGGTCCCAACCCTTAGTGCAAAAAACATAATTTAACATTATAATGATTTGGCCCCTTTTTTACAATTTCCATCCCTAATTCCTCCATCCCTAGTCTTTCCATCACTTGTTACATTTGGGTGCCACCAAAAAACCTTGAGGCTTGAGATGGGAATTCCTTATGGAACTTGTCTAAATTATTTGTCTCATCCTCTATCTCTCGTCTCCACACATGTGCACACCTTCAAGGGTTCCACGAGGTCCTAGGATGGGGATTTCATTATGTTCACTACTGGGAAGGTTTCTTTGTCTCGACTGCCCTCCTCCCTTGACACTTAGTCAAAACCATGCATGACTCCTTTTTAAGCTTGACTCTCACACACACACACACACACACCCATCTATATACAAGGACACCATGACACTAAGCTAACTTAGGATATCCCTCTTGAGCTTATATATGTATATATGTATATGTGAGCTTCATTGAGGACTCTCAACGCTTGGAAATGCCTATTTATCGTAAGATTTGCAAATATATATACAAAGGAATATCTATATATATCCCATCCTATATATCTCTTGAGATTAAATGGGAATTCAACTCATCCCATCCATCTTAGCCATTATATTCATTACATAAATGAAAAGCATGATTAACCAATAATTATGTAATACATAGCCTACCAATACAATCTATTGATGTAAGGATTTAACCAATTAACATAGATATTTACATGTCTCTCAAGTTAGGAAAGTAAATTAGATTCAAACTCATAAATAAAACATAGGAGTTAACCATCCCTCAACAATCACATAAGGAATCAACATTCCCCATTATCCATATAGGAAATAAACATTCCTCAACACAACAAGCGTTCACGAAAGGTTTACATACATGGGAACTCAGTTAAGCACTTATCTTGCCATGTGAAGTTTGGAAACTGAGATTGGGACTTCATCTCTCCATCCAACCTTAGATTGGCTTGCACTACAACCTTTCTTGTAGCCAATCACCCCCAAGCTATATTCAAACCTTGAGGAGGTAGTTTTATTATGAATTATCAAACATCACTGACATACATTGAAAATATCTTGTTTCTTAGGTGTTCTCAATAGCTCCCAACCATAGATCACTGATGCCTTTAATCCAACAATGATAATTCAAGGGTTCTAGCAAGGCACAAAGAGCCTCAATTCAATCCTGGATAGATATTTACATAAGTGATAGGGAAAATTATTAGTTGTGTTACTATCATAGGGGTAAGAGTGCACCTGCTCAGTTACCTCTTAGTAGTGCTACACTTGTGTTCTTATCCCTAGGCTACACAAGTGTTCATTCATCTCATCTAGTCCTAGAGTGCCTCACTCTACCAGTAATTTTAAAGTAGCTAGTTATCTAGTGGTTTTATCAGCCTTGGAAGAAAACCACAACTCTATGATTCTTAGCCAAGAAGCCTCTCAGGTTTTTCAGTGTGGCTATCATGAGATCAATATCTTCCCATGAACTCTCTCTAGCCTTTTTATTCTCACAGGAACGCTCTACCTCCACATATGATACTCATGCTAACCTTCTTTGCATGCCTCCTTTGTGCATTATTTCCCATTGTTTTCTCTTCCTTCTCTCTCTTTTTACAATGTTTGCTCCCCTAGATTCTATGCACTTCCCCAACACTCTTACCCATGTTGCATGTGCATGTCCTTTTTCCTGTCCAATGCCATTAATTTGGCTTGTTGGCTTTCCCAACACAATCCCTGAGACAAGCAAAGGGGTATGGGTTTGTCCTCCATTAAGGAAGCCCATACTCTTCCTCAAATCAACCTTTAATTTTAGTCAATCCTCATTAAAGAAAACCAGTCAAGCCATGGTTTTCATTAAACAAGATTTCCCCCAATTTCCGAAGCAATCTCCTCCTCAAGGAAACTAAACCTATGTTGCTTTCTCAGCTAGTCCATTTGTGTTTACATCTCCACAAATTTAACTACAACAATATTTATAAATATTTACAAGAGGGAGTTTACCAAAAGGGTTGCTGCAATGATGAAATCCACTCACCATGAACCCCATGTGGTTTTTCATATGTCAAACTAACTCAAACTTTACCACCCAAAAAAGTCAAAAACCAAAATTCATCCTCAATGCGTGTACTATGTACGCTATACTTACCACCTTACACCTCCCATGTTGATACAACCCCCCTTACCCTAAATTGTTCTCAAAATTTTTAAAATGAAATTTTCCTGTGTTGGAAAACCGTAATGGGAAAATAATCAAGAGATTCATCTTCAAGTACTCCCACAAGTGACAAAATATGCCTATTTAAAGTTTTATTCTCATTCTCAAAAAGGGTAGACCCCCCTACCTCCTAGTGCTAACTTCAACCATATATATGTCTATAATACTTTCTTAGTCATGTATACATGTGCTCTTCCATGCAGATATCCACGACCATTGTGAAGCAACAAAAGAAATCCAAATATTGTTTTGCATTTATCTAGTCATAAGTATTATATGTGTTTACCACTATAGTTTGTGATATATAAATTTTATATATTATGTTTTTTTAATATACACCAGCATGCCTCAACATGTGACACAAACAATGAAAAATATCTCATATTCTACCCTCTTTATAAGCATACTACAACACCACCATTTTTATCTTTGCACATAGATTCATGATGTTTTGATAAATAGTCTACATGGGCACAAAAATGTTGCATTTCTTCTTTCATCTTCATTGTATCAACATGTTGTTTAAAACACTTCTTCTTGTTGTATGCATAAATAGTTCCCTACCATAATTTATATATTTTCCCTTGTGTGTTTTCAAAACACTCTAGCATTTATGTGAAACATGATTTTAAATAGTCCTATATTTCACCAATTAAGTATTTATGCTCAAGAATTAGTGGATTCATGACATATTTCCTTGGTCATAGTATAACATGAGTTCATTTAGCAAAGGTTCTTGGGTTAATCGAAGGGGGAAAGCTCGAAGAACAAATGTATCATGGAGAGAGAACATAAACAAAAGAATCATATTTTCCGTACACTTTGATGCAAACTCTGATAAGTGCAATAAATTGGTTCAGACATGCCACTTATACCTCATAGGTCCTCCTACTCCCCATGCTTCATAAAATGTACCTCCTCTACATCCCAACATCATGTAAATTCCAAAGCTCCATGTACCTCAATAATATCCATTAAAACATGATAGTTGGGAGTCCAACCTTATCAAGCCCACATTTGGTTTTTCACATTGGCCTTTTACTTCGCATGGCTCAGTTCATCCAGTGATTATTTCTCCTTAGATACCTTCTACATTATTCTAGGCCACATATTTACGTGCTTATCAAACCCTTGATTCCTCACTCATATTGCATTGGGAAAATTTAATATGTAATCAATATTTAAAAAAAGAAAAATAAAACAACTTGAAATTCGTTAAGTTATATATATATATATATATATTGGACATAATAAATTTTAAAGTGTGAAAAATAAGTCCTCTAAAAAAAGGTATGCTGCATCAACACGTTTCAAAATCAGCATGAAAATCACTAACATTTAAAAACAAATATTTATATTTGATACATAAGAAAATTTAAAGTGTCAAAAATATGCTCCCAAAAAAAAGAAATGTATTCTGCATCACCATTTTTCAAAATTGGGTCACGTTTTTACTACCCCTACAAAACGGGTAATCGTATCGGTTATTTAAAGTGCCAAAAACTATGCTCTAAAAAAATATGTGTGTTCTACATCGCCCCTTTTCAAAATCGGGTCAATTTTTTGCTATCTTTGCGAAACGGGTAACAGTATCAATTCCTGTTTCAAAGTTTACGTTGTTTTTGCTACATCACTGGATCATCAAGTGTATGAATCACAAACATGAAACAATACTTTTCAAAATTGGGTCACGTTTTTACTACCCCTACAAAACGGGTAATCGTATTGGTTATTTAAAGTGCCAAAAACTATGCTCTAAAAAAATATGTGTGTTATGTGTCGCCTCTTTTCAAAATCGGGTCAATTTTTTGCTATCTCTGCGAAACGGGTAACAGTATCAGTTCCTGTTTCAAAGTTTACATTGTTTTTGCTGCATCACTGGATCATCAAGTGTATGAATCACAAGCATGAAACAACCAAGTCAAAAGGAAATAATGAGACCCTCTACTTGATTTGAGGCGCAGAACAAGAATGGAAGTTGGAACCAAGATACACCACCCTCTAGATCGTTCTTCTAGAATAAATGAGTTGATGTCTACAGAATAGGACCCGCGATAGGTGAGGAAATGAGGATCCTCAACTAAGGCACGAGACAAAATAGTAATGTGGTTGGTGGAATGACACTAGGGATAATGGCTATAGTGGTACTAAGGGACAAATAGACGACTTCCCTTGTTGGAGCACGAAGTGCATGGTTGACCTGGTAGCAACTGACTCCACTCCAGAGGGGATGGGTACAGTATGATTAAAGGCCAAAATGGGCAACACAGGATGATTAATATGCAAATATGGATGGAATATTGTGACATGATAGAATGGGATGTGAAACATACTCCATGGATGCAAGGGTGACTCATCGTGGATACTCTGAACAAGGGTAAATCGATTGCCGGAATCCGGGATCCAATGGCGACCAAAATATTCCTCAAACGCTGTCTAAGGATGCTAATCCGCCAGCTGAGTGGTTTCTGGTATATCGGGGGCCTCTCGGGTGGGAAGTGGTTTTTAAAATTTGGGAGCGATCACGCTCTTCGGGCGACATGTGATCGAGGGGTGGTTTTGTTTTCCGCCCTTATCGCACATCAACCAGCAGCACTTTTGGTCGGTGCAATATGATCCTATGTCGTAGGATCAAGCCTGACGGATCTACAGCTATGATTCATCAAGCTTGTCATTGGAGCCATAAGGTTAAATGGCGGACTTCTAGGCAGTGCGATATTCACCTCTAGCACTAGATCAAGTTGGGAGGATCGACGATCACAAATCTGCGCGCTCACTAGTGGGTCCAAGCTACTAATTGGCGGGAGTCTTGGGTCAGCGAGGTCCTCCTCTGCCGTTGGTTGGAGCTAGGAGTTCTGATGGTGGAGATTAACGGCTTTCTCCCCCCTTTCAGATTTGATGGGTTGATTTTGTGGCCTTGGTACTTTTTGCCATTTAGGGTGGTGCAGTTGTGTGGGTAAGGGTCGGAGTATTCACACTTTACTTGTGACCCTTGGTTTTTCTAGAAGGTAGTTTTTTATTAAGATCCATGTTTCCATGTAGATTGTTGTATTCTATGTAAATATTTTTCTAATTTACTGATAACAAAGGTACGACTCTTGCTTTAGCAAAATCATATATATATCATAATATATAACCATTAAAATGATATAGTTGTTAAATCTAAGCAATTAAAATTAACTCTATAAAATAGGATTAATATTATAGGCAATTTAATTACTCCACCAAAATTTATAAGGATCAATTAATTAAATTAATCAATTGAAACATAATTAATCAAATAAAATGAATAGATAAATTTAAAAAAAGAAATAAAAACATAAATTAAAATTAATAGACATATTAACAAATAATAATTATAAAATTAATTATTCAATCTATCTTTTAATTAATTAAAATCAAACCAAATTAGTTAAGTATTAACATACATTAAATGAATTAACTAAACAATTATTTAAATATACCCAATAAAATGCATATAGTTGTAAAATCTAAACAATAAAAATACTCTCGGAATTAATAGATAATATTAATAGGCAACAAATTACTCACCAATCTATAAAGATTAATTAATTAATTTAATCAATTAAAACATATTAATCAAATAAAAATAAATAAATAATAAAAATAAGAATACATAAAATTAAATTAATAAACATATTAGCAAATAATAAATAGTTGAATTGAGCCTTCTGTGATCCATAATAGTTGAAAGAATAACTTCGGCGTAAATCACATGTAGACAGACATTTGTCGACGCATTTCGAACCAACCAGTGTGGTTTATCGTCAGGACAAGTTGAAGAAACAGATCCAGCTATGCGTGCTTAAATAGTCTAAGCAAAGCCTCCAATGGCTATCTTAATCAACGGCTAATTTTGACTTAGGGACCGCAGTCAAAAAGTCAAATTGATAATTTAATGGGAGCTAGTTATCATACTTTACATTAAATAAACGAATTTTTTTATAGATGTTGTTTACCTTATTAGTTTATTAAAAATTGTAACTTATATAGGAATTAGTTAGATCAAAGACAACTTCTATATATATATAAAAGATAATTTTAGGACGATAGTTAGTTATAGTAATTATATATTATTAGAAAGTCAAAAATTAAATAGATAAATATATATATAAAAATAATAGAAGTTAGTTAAAGTTTAATTAAAAATTGAAAATTAAATGGGAATTAGTTAGGTTTAAGAGACCAAATATAATATATAAAATATATATATAAGGGTATGTTAGTTAGTTATAATTAAAAAATAGATAAATATATAAATGAAATAATTTATATGGTGATACCTTAGTAAGTAAGGTAAAATTTGTTAAGTTAAAAATGTAAATTAGTTTGGAAATTCATTTATCTAAACTAATTTCATTTAATTTCATTTTTAACTTAACAAATTTTTAACCTACTACTGAACGTAATCACCATAATAAATTATTTCATTTATATATTATCTATTTTTAATTAAACTAACTAACAACCATTATATATATTTTCTACCTACCAATTCCCCATTCTATTAATTTTTTAATTAAAAACTTAACTAACTTCTATTATTTTCTATATTTATATTTATCTTATTAATTTTTGACTTTCTAGTATATATATAGTTATTATAACTAACTATCACCTATAATTACATTTTTTAAATATTTATAGTATATATTATAATATATAGTAATTAAGGATTCTTTCTAATTCCCATATTAGTTACAATTTTAATAAAACTAATAACGTAAATAACATCTACAAAAACAAAAACAAAAACAAAACAAAACAAAATCGTTTATTTAATTTAGAGTATGATAACTAGCTCCCATTAAATTATCAATTTGACTTTTTGACTGTGGTCCCTAAGTCAAAATTAGCCGTTGATCAAGATAGCCGTTGGAGGCTCTGCTTAGACTATTTAAGCACGCATAGCTGGATCTGTTTCTTCAACTTGTCCTGACGATGAACCACACTGGTTGTTTCGAAACGCGTCGACAAATGTTTGTCTACATGTGATTTACGCC
>APFE030076824.1:83640-107607 GCA_000404065.3 Pinus taeda
TTGTCTACATGTGATTTACGCCGAACTTATTCTTTCAAATAATAAATAATAAAATTAATTAATCAATCTATTCTTTTAATTAATTAAATCAAACAAATTAGTTAAGTAATTTAACACAGTAATGAATTAAGTAAACAAATTAATTAAATATTAATTTTACATAAAAGGTATAAACATAATAATAATAAAACTAAGTAATTAATTTATCCATTTAACTTAATTAATTAATTATTAAATTCATCAAATTAATAAATTAATAACAATATTATAGAATTAATTAATTAATAATTCGTTAATTTATTAATCAAACAAAGTAAGAATAATTAATTAAACAAATTATAGATCAATCAACCAATTATGAAAAATAATAGATTTATATAAAGAATAATTAAATACACATAATAATTAATTCTAATAAATAATAAAATTAATAATTAAATTTTTCTTTTACTTTATAATAAATTAATTATTATTTTTTTTCCACTGGAAAAATCAGTAATTTTCATTATGTTTAGAAAATTACATATAGTAGATGTCATTGGCATTGCTGTATGTGCATATAAAAACCACCTCGCAGGGTGCAGTATCAGTGCATTTTCAAAAAAGAGAGCAAAAAAAACATATATGTGTCTGGCTACTTTAGCCTGTTCGAGATCACGCAGGATCTATTCCCAAAATTCTATTATCCTAGTTATGTACAGTATCCCATTGGGACAAAAAAGTTCACTTATAGATGTCTGTCGGGGCTGTTGCCCCGTTGTTCTTGCTGGTCCATATATGGTCTATGGTAAAACTTGTGCTCTTCATTCCCTTGCTGCTCCACAATTAGCCATTCGCCTCTGGGAAGTGACGAGGCCTCTTTGGATAATTTGTCAGCCTCGCTGTTATGCTCTCTGTAGATATGTAAACAAGAGAATTGATTAAAAGCTGCTTTGAGTGTGAGTGCATCATGTAATAAATTGTTGAGCGTATGTGTATGACATGTAGTGGCATTATTGATCCAATTTACAACCATCATTGAATCCCCAAAAATATTTAGTTTTGTATGCTGATGATTTAATGCAAAATGTAGTAGATTTCGAATGGCAGAGAGTTCAGCAAAATTATTTGATCCTCTCCCGAGTCCCATTTTTACAAGGTATCTGTGTTGCTCATTAATGTGTAATATAAATCCACCTCCACAGCCTGCCTGATTTGCTGCCCCATCGAAGAAGGCCCACGGGATCGTTTTGTCAATCAGGGGTGGAGCCTGTATTGTCCTGGCTCGGGGTGGGGGGGGTTCAAGTATATCCTGGTACACGGCGATGATGGTGGCTTCGCTCCGGGTCCAGATCACTGCCTGATCCTCAAATATGGTGCGATTCCTGGCAAGCCAAATGTACCAGGTAGCCACCATGGGGAGATTTAGGAGTTTAGAGTCTGGGTGGCTAAGTGTCCAGGCTGTCCATGCTTCCGAGATATCCACGCCACTCCAGTTCCCCACATTTCCCAGATGAGTGCGTATGTTGTTCCAAAGCGTGTGAACAGCCGGACAGTGAAGGAATATATGATCCGAGGTTTCCGATGCCGCTTTGCAGAAAGTGCACCAGGAGGGACCATGTATGGCTCTGCGCGTAAGGTGTTCACCCGTGGGGACGATACCTTTGAGCGCGCACCAGAAGAATAATCTGGTATGAGGTGGAGCTTGGAGCTTCCAGATGATATTCCACCACGTAGGCAAAGGATCAGGTATTCTGTGAGAGATGAGAGCTTTGTATCCAAACTTTGGTGCGTATATACCATTGTCCGCCTTGCACCAAATAAGTTCGTCAGGTCCCTGCTTAATGCGGATGTGGGATTCGAATAAAGCCTGGATGTAATCACTCCATTCCTGATGCCACTGCGGAGGGAGATCTAGATGCTGAGCCATTTTCCAAGCTTGAGTGAATATGTCCGAACGCGGATGATCAGCGATATGGGCAAAATGTCGGATGTCTCTATTATGTAGGTGTGCAATGAGATCATGGTTGAGACTGTGTCTGCCCCCGCTGTTGATCCATGGATCGAGACCAATCCTACCTTGTAAACCATCGTTTATTCTCCAAACTAGATGATCACGGATGAGGGGAAGGGAGTGTATCAGGGCCTTCCAGATTGATGAGCAACCCTTCGATGTCCATGATGGTAATCTAGCCCAGTCCATAATGTTCAGGGGCCAGATGTATTTGTGATAGGAAACCTGAGTCCAGAGGTTTTGACTGGTTAATAGAGTCCATCCCATCTTGGCTGCAAGTGCCTTAGCGAAATCAGGAAGTTCCTTAAGCCCCCAACCTCCCCATTTTTTGGGTAAGGTGATCTTCTTCCAGTTGATCCAAGCAAATATTCTTTTGTCGTGGTTTCCGTTCTAGAGATATCTGTTGCACATCTGTTGGAGTCACCCTAGAATATTCCTCGGTATCCAGGCGAGTGCCATCCAGAATACCGAGGTAGCCTCTAAGACGGATTTAATGAGCACCAGTCTGCTAGCCCGAGAGAGGAATCTGTAGCTCCAACCTGTGAGTCTTTTCTCCAGTTTAGCAACCAACCAGACCCAGTCAACAATTCTTTGACTAGTAGGCTTCAGTCTGTATCCCAAATATTTTAGTCCTCTGTCCAGCGGGAGGACATTGTAGGGGAATGCCTGTAGAGCAAGTTGGGATTCCTGCACCGAAGTACGGGTGCAGGTGATGGTTGATTTCCTCTGATTAGGGAGCATACCAATTGTTGTAGAGAATAATTTCAGGATCTTTAAGAATGACCTCGAGTCTCGGACACTGCCATCAAGTAGGATGAGAACATCGTCTACGAAGAGCAGGTGTGTGAGAGAACATAGGTCAGATATGCGAAGGCCCCGGATATCTCTAGATCTCTTAGCAGATTCCATAAGTCGGCTAAGTCCTTCCATGACCAAGAGGAAGAGTAAGGGGGATAGGGGGCAACCTTGTCTCAGACCCCTTTCAGAGTGAAAAAAAGGGGAGGCCGAACCATTAATGAGAATGCTGAAAGTAGGAGAGGTAATGCAGGCCATGATCCAGGAGATGTAGGCATGAGGGAAGCCCAGATGAATTAGGATCATCTTGATATAGAGCCAGCTGACCCGGTCGAAGGCCCTAGAGAGGTCAATCTTGAGAAGGATGGCTTTTAGGTGCTTGGACCAAATGGAGTGAATTGCTTCTTGGGCCAGACCAATAGCTTCAAGGATCTGTCTAGATTCAAGGAAAGCAAATTGTTGTGGGGCAATGGATCTGGAAAGGATAGGTCTAAGACGATTTGCAATAGTTTTGGCGATGATTTTGTAGAGGCAGTTGCACAGGGATATAGGCCTGTAATAATCGAAAGATTCAGGAGTGTCGGATTTTGGGATGAGAGCAATGAAGGTAGAATTGATAGCATGGTAGATGGATCCCGTAGTCCGGCTCTCCTCGACCACGCCCAACAGGTCCTGTCCCAGAACATCGAAGAAGGCTAAATAGAATTCGATAGTCCAACCATCCGAGCCAGGGCTCTTATCCTTTTTGAACCACTTTAGTACACCTTCCAGCTCCTCTGCCGACACCGGACAATTTAGTTCTTCCACATCATCTTCCTCTACGAATCTTGGAAAGTGATTTGCCACATTGATGATGTCGAGCAGATTGACCTCTCAGGGGCTCTTGTATAGCTCCCTGAAATGGGAGGTTCCCAGATGTGCAAGCTTGTTAAAAGTATCAGCGATTTGTCCGTCAGGTGTGGGGAGCTTCCAGATGGTGTTTGATGCTTTTCTGCTCTTGGCAAAACTATGGAAGAATTTCGTGTTTGCATCCCCTGCTTGTATCCATAACGCCCTACTCCTCAGTCTTGTAGACTCCTCTCTCTCTTTGAGTATCTTTGCTTTTTGGTTCTCCAATTCAATAAGCCTGCATTTATCTACTACTGTTATGAACCCCAACCCCCTTTCATCAGTAAGTGAGCGTATCTCATCCTCAGTATGAGAAAGTTGTGCAGTATCCCGAGCCTGTTTCTCCTTTTCCCATACAATAGACATGTGTTTAATTTCAGAGAGATTCCTGTAGAAACCTTTCGCCAGAGATTCTGAATTGTTGATAGGATGAGAAGACCAGAAATCGGAGATCATCTTGATATATGATGGATCCTTCAGCCAGGTGTGATTAAATTTGAAGGGTGCCTTGGGCTTTTTGAAAGGACCCTGAATCTCCAGGTATAATGGGGAATGATTCGACAAACCCCCCGAGCCAACCCATTGTTTGTAATGATGCAGTTGTTGAAGGAGTGTTTCCTTCATAAGGAATCTGTCAAGTCTACGAGCAAGAGCAACATCCCCTACCCTCCTGTTCCTCCATGTGGGAAGAACTTTCTGCATGGGAATATCCATAAAATTAGCTTGGGCTAGTAGATTGGTCATGTGATCAGAGATGGGATCAATTTGAGCCGCGGATCCCCAAGATTCCCTGAATCCCAAAGAGAAATTTAGGTCTCCCCCGATGACAACCCGCTCTTCATTCATAATGGCAAGATGGAGAAGATGCTGCCAGAATGCTTCCCTCTGGGTGCAGGGAGCATATACATTAACAATGCGGAGGTTCATACCAAGATCCGCAAAGTATATGTCATGCCCTAGAAACCCCGATCCTCCCCAAGTCGAGTCCACCTTGATAGATCGAGGGTTGATACCAATGGCCAGTCCGCCCGATCGACCTACGGCATCAATGGAAGAGTAGGTCCAACCAGGGGTGATGGCTTGCATAGCGCAAGTAATTTGATCTGCAGAACAGAGGGTCTCTTGGAGCATGATAATATCAATAGGCTCTAATGCAATGAGCCGCTTCATGGCTAGTTTCTTAGAGGAACTAGCCAATCCTCTGCAATTGAAAGAAAGGCACTTCATGGGGGAACACCCCTTGGGGTGTGGCCTGCTCTAAGGACCCCGTCAATGGTAGATTGTCTGCCGGATACAACCTCCGCCCCGGCTTGTTTGATAGCCTTTGAGAGATGGGATTTTCTGCCTCTGGTACTGATGGTTCCACCTTCTGGGGCAGCAATGCCCAAGCCCGAATGACAAATGGGAGGCTCATTGGCTAGAGTTCTGCAGCGAAGGAAATATGGATGAGGAAGGGAGCGATCCTGAGGGGGCAGGGAGGAACCAGTCGAGGGGGAGGAGGTGGATATAATGGGGTCAGTGTTGCTAATCAGGGGAGAGGATGATAATGCACAGTGAGCCATAGAGGTATGTGAGGTGGGTCCACAAACATGACTATCAACAAAAGAAGTAATGAAAGGGGAGGAAGGGGCAACCGAGACCATACCAGCTTCTGCTGCCGAATGAGCCCTGGTCCTTGGCGGTGATGGTTGCCGAAGTCCCGGATCGTTAGCAGGAAAGGTGGTCGCTGTGGGCAGTCCTGAAGAGGTAGGTCGAGAGGTGATAGGAGATGTCGTTCTGGTGGAGACCGGAGTGACCCTCAGAGATTCATCCGCTTTCTTGTTGAGTGAACATTCCTTCGCGAGGTGTCCCACTTTGTGACATCGTCTGCAGCGGAAGGGGACACCCTCATAGTCAAGGATCTGAACTCGAATACATCTACCCCGCTGAAGAGTGATCTGTTCCTCGAGTCCATCTCGAGTATCTAGATGGACCAATATCCGCGCTAGGGTTCGGTTCCCGGATTCAATGTACGTGCGGTCGTAATCCAGGTATGTCCCCAATGTATTCCCGATCGTGATGAAAACTTCTTCAGCCCAAAATGGTAGTGGGAGACCTGGTAAGCGCACCCAAATCGGTCTGGCTCCAATCTGTTCACGTTCCGGGTCGAAAAGGGGACTCCATCGCCTGAGGAGGACCGGGGCCATTTCAATATGCCAGTATCTTCCCAAGACCAGATTTGTGTGACTTTCTTTGGAAAAATGAAGGGAGAACCATCCTCTGGGGAGGACATGGACCGCAGGCAAGTAGAATAATACCCCGCCCCAAATCTCCTTTACCCATTGATTGAGTCGTTTTACAGAGTATGTCCTTCCCCTGACATGCCCTACCAGAACGGTATTTGCAATGTCCATAAGGTCGCCGAGAGGTTTCGATTCGTCGAACTTGATGGTAATGTCCTTCGCTGTAGCCTTCACGCACCTGATCTTCTTTTTACAGGTCCGAGGAGCTGACGGATGGTCAACCAGGGGATTTGTAATACCTTCCGAGGAAGGAGGCCCCGTGGGCTTGAATCTAACAGCCGGGCTTTCAAAACATCCTGAGGGTCGGACGCCCGAAGATGAGGGATGTGATGCAGGGGGAGTCGGCGGAGGGGGAGATGGAAGCGAGAGGAGAGGATGGGCGAGCGGATCAAATGAGGGCGAGGGCGGGGTGTGTGTGGCCAGAAAATGCAGAGAGCCCGGCGAGAGTGGGGGGACCTCGAACTACGGTGACTCTATAGGGATAGAGGCAGTAATAGGCAGGGAGGAGCGGTGAACGGCCAGTGAGTCAGAAGGTGGGAGCTGTTGAAGATCCGGGTGAGAAAACGGGGGATGAGATGAAAAACTAGGGTTTCCGAAAATAACTTTTCCCGGCGATGGATCTTCCGAGTAGTCCACTGCCTCCTGCTCCATATAGTCAGCCATAACTGTCTCCTGAGCGGCGACCGAAAGTAACGGGTGTAGATTCCTAAGGAGGAGCTGTAGCAGATAGCTCCAGTACTGAAACCATAACGGTGGAAAACGATGCGCAATACCGCAGTCTAAACCCTAGCCGCGACAGTCCTAAGGTCGTCCTGCGGTGACCTTATCCGAGCCCTTTACGCGTGCGCGCCATCTCCCCCCCTCCTAAGATCAATATCAATAAACAAGTACCAATAAATTAATTAATTAATTTAGCTATCTAACTTATTAATTAGCTAATCAAATAAAATAATAAAATAATTATAATAATAAAATAATTATAATAAATAATTAAATAAATAAATAACTAATAGGATAAGGGCCGACCTAATTTCTTTCCTTAACAACATATATATATATAAACGCTAAATATAGCTCATGGATACATCATTAAGATCTGAAGAATATCTATTGACGCATCCCCTGATGATGGACTCACTTGGTAGTCCGAAACATTGGGTTCACAAAAGTCTATAACAGGTCATTCCTCATCTATCTAAAACTATCCTCACCTGTATGGATTCATTATTTAAGAAGAACATTGTTTTTAAGGATTTTTTTAACCTCTAAATTTACAAAGAATTATAACCATTAACTGTAAATAAAGAACAGACTGCTTTAATTCTTTCAATGAAGAAATACATACATAATATGACACGGGGAAAACAAATCATACCCAAAAATTTATAGAATCACTAAAAGCTTTATTCATCATTAAAGTGAAGATCAAAGTACAAAGTGGTCCTCTCTAAGGTATTGCGAAAATCCGAAACCCTTTTTTATCTTGCTTAGATACATTTATACAAACTTTTCAGAAAGATAGTTATCAGAACTGTCAACCTCCTAACTACCTAACTATTCGACATTCCATTGAAATATAAAAATTACATGGCTTGAAAATAAATCAACTTCTAAAAGTGAACATTTCATCTCAAACAATATGAGATTGTGGAGCAGTAGAGGGTTCTGCTTCTGTAGCAGCAACTTGTGGCGACATCCATTCCCTAGTCTTCCTCCAGATCTTTGTACTTGTACTTGGGGAATTTATAAACTTAACATGTGCTATCCTGAAGTTTATGATTCTGTCGTATGTAGGCTTCTCAATAACCAGAGTCTTCATCATCTAGACAAGTTGAAAATCTTTATGAAGATAGTTGATGATTGTAGCTCCCTTTAAGACTGTAGTCTTTTAATGTGTAGAGTTAATTTTACTTTTTGCTTCGACTAGTAATGTTTCATACATTTCACAGGATAACAAATTATTTTGTTGATCCCAACAGGATGGAAAACTGACCCTTGTTCTTTTATCAAAATTAATATCAAAACTCATCACTGCTTCCTTAATCTCCATCAATTTCTTCTATGTTGCTTTCCTGTTGGCATTTTTAATATCATTTTGTTTATCTCCATCACATGTTTTGTCTTGTGTTTTATCCCAAACTCTTTCATCTCCTGCGTAGACTTTGAGTTTAAGAAGTCAATTAACTTCTTAGCAAAATAGGCTCTAGTCTGCAACTTCTGCTTATTACTGAGGATGACTTCTTCTAAGTCTTTGACAATAATCTTCTCCTCTTCCATGATAACTAGGAATTGCCAAACACTCTTTACTATATTGATTATGTCATTCTACAAGATTTCTCTTGCTTATACCAGGGACATATTTCCTTTCACTTTTTCCTTCAATTCTATAATTTCTTGTTGAGCAACCTAGAAATCCCTTATGTATTTCTCTGCATTCTCCTTGGTCATAAACAACTCTTGCTCAGTTTCTTTGATGATTTTCACAGCATTGTCCAAATATGTCTGCTTCTTCTTTAACTCATTCTCAGAAATTTGCAACTCAGTCCTAACCTGAGTCAGCTTCTCAGCAGGATCATCTGAATTTGTTGCAACCACAATTGTGCATACATGTGAATCAATCTTTTGTTGTAAAGAAATATTCATTTCCTTCAACCTCATTATCTCCTCGTCCCTTTGTAGAAGTTCTTGCACCAGTAATTCTTTTTCTTTCTCAACCCCTGCTGCCTCTGAAGCCATGGGATGTTCTGCTGAGGGCAACTTCAACTTTTTCTTCAGTCCTTGAATCTCTATCTCAGCACTCTGCAGTAACTTATGAACTGCAGACCTATCTTCTGGATTTACACCAATCTTAACAATTATTTTTTTTAGGTTTTCATTTTGGGTACTAAGAGCTCTGGAGTTTTCTTTCTCCAGCTTCAGTTGGTTTACCACTTTTTCTAACATATTTTTAAACTTTAGAAGCAGCTGAAGTAGATATATATAAATCATGAAAAATTAATTGCCCAGTTTGCATATGTAGATTAACCTTATCAAGCAATGGAATCCTATTTGCATCCACTATTAAAATAACAGTCTTGAACCATGTTGCAGATGTTACTGACAATGCTGACGAATGAAAGAGAGCAAATTTTAGCTGACTTTTCTCTAAATCCATAGCTGATAACAGCCTTGTCTAATGTTCATAAGATACATGAGAAGATTGGGATTCAATATTTTCTCTAATTTTCTTGTTTCTCTCCTCCACATGCAAAAACATATGTTTAATAATAGAAACTGAATCTTGAGAATATTCCCCTGAAACTGGAGAAGAAGGAGTACAAAAAGTTCCCCCTAACTGCAGTTGTATACTAGGAGGCGTTGATGCACTAACCTCTTTAGACATCTTTGCCCTTTTTGCTTCTATGTCTTCCTCTTCCTCTAGATCAACTACCTCTGACTTGCCTCTTTATTATCAGTAGCAAGAGGGGTCTCAATCTCCATATTTCCAAGGGAGATGGTTGCCCTCCATTTACTAGTTTTTCAATTTCTGGTTTCGATTCATGCACAAAAGGAGCATATCCATTTTCTATTCTTATGTTTGAAATTATATGATATGGATCATAAGCCCATTTCTCTTCTAGTAACAAATTCATCCCTTCTAACAGTTTATGGAATTCATCTGTTGCTTGCCTAGCATTTACAATGAATGGTCTAATGGTCCTAGGCAACCTCAAAAAGAGTCGCTTCTTTGTAGGTATAAAATGTACCTGATCCACATTTAGACTTTGTCTAATGAATTCAAGAGTAAACATCCTCATGGGAACAAAAGTTGGTAATTTGTAGGGCTCAACCTCAGCTCCATACAACCTTATTTCAACATGATCCTGCAAAGAAAACCAATCTCCAACCTTGACATCTCACTTGAAGGAAATATTGGGCTTTAGGCAGTAAGTTGGTGCAAGTGAACTATTGATGATTAAATATTCAACAGAAAGGAAAGAAGATGAAAAATAGGATAGACCCTTATTTCTAGGATCAATTCTTACTACATCAGTCCAAAAGAACATTGATTGTTTATGCTTGAGGGTGTCCATAATATTCAACCCTAGATGCATGAATTTCTTAACATTAGAATACAGGAATAAATACGTTACAAGTGAAGGAAACCTAAAACAACCTGTAAGAGTGAAATTCATCAACTAGACATTAATTTCTTTTTCCCAATAGGTTGGTATATCTAATACAACTCTAGGCTTCATCATTATAGCAAACATTCCTAAAACTGCTTTGTCAACTATTGTAATGTCATCTTTTCCTAAAATTTTGGCCAACACTTGAAGAACTAGTCTTACATCTTCGGTAAAAATATCCAAGGAAAAATGAGTGGAATCTACAGGGAATTGTTTTCCATTAGTCATTAAATACAAGTGAATTACAACATATTCTAGTTCAGATAATTCTTCAAAATAAGCAGTTAATGATTCTTCGGAGAAAGAGAAGTAAGATTCTGCAGAAGGATAGCACAATTCTTGTTGAATCAAAAGAGAGGACACCTAAAAAACACATTCTCCCAACCTATTTATCACAAAAAACCTTTGAGGATACATTGTTGAAACTAGCCAATGAATAAATTCAGGAAACATGTATGTTTGAGGGAAAAAGGTTGCCAACGCACCATATTTTATCATTGCAGCATAAATTGGGGAATTGGACTGGTTTAACGGGACATGTTGGTAGAATTCATGATGGTTGATAGGTAAAGAAACATCAAAGATATCTCTTTCAGTATTCATGAGCGGAATATGAGAGGATGAACCAGCTAAAACAGTTTTCTTAGCCATTTTTAAAAGATAAACGGTTGATTATGGCAAAATACCTGATACTGGTGATGAGGCTGACTCGAATGTGAGATGGACTTTGAATTTCTTGGCAGTGAACAACAAAAAAAATGTACTGAGAAAAAGCCAAGAAAAGATTATTATAGCGGGATGAGAAATTATAAGAGGAAAAACAACATTAAATTCCATTGTGGGAAATGACCGAATTGAATGGAGAATTTAACAGTTTGGAGGACAACTGCACAAAGGAACGTGACATGGCAAGTGAAATTAGAATGAGCTAGCTCGCTTGTTGTCGTCACTGCGGGGGGACTACTCTGTAGTAACTTATGAACTGCAGACCTATCTTCTGGATTTACACCAATCTTAACAATTATTTTTTTTAGGTTTTCATTTTGGGTACTAAGAGCTCTGGAGTTTTCTTTCTCCAGCTTCAGTTGGTTTACCACTTTTTCTAACATATTTTTAAACTTTAGAAGCAGCTGAAGTAGATATATATAAATCATGAAAAATTAATTGCCCAGTTTGCATATGTAGATTAACCTTATCAAGCAATGGAATCCTATTTGCATCCACTATTAAAATAACAGTCTTGAACCATGTTGCAGATGTTACTGACAATGCTGACGAATGAAAGAGAGCAAATTTTAGCTGACTTTTCTCTAAATCCATAGCTGATAACAGCCTTGTCTAATGTTCATAAGATACATGAGAAGATTGGGATTCAATATTTTCTCTAATTTTCTTGTTTCTCTCCTCCACATGCAAAAACATATGTTTAATAATAGAAACTGAATCTTGAGAATATTCCCCTGAAACTGGAGAAGAAGGAGTACAAAAAGTTCCCCCTAACTGCAGTTGTATACTAGGAGGCGTTGATGCACTAACCTCTTTAGACATCTTTGCCCTTTTTGCTTCTATGTCTTCCTCTTCCTCTAGATCAACTACCTCTGACTTGCCTCTTTATTATCAGTAGCAAGAGGGGTCTCAATCTCCATATTTCCAAGGGAGATGGTTGCCCTCCATTTACTAGTTTTTCAATTTCTGGTTTCGATTCATGCACAAAAGGAGCATATCCATTTTCTATTCTTATGTTTGAAATTATATGATATGGATCATAAGCCCATTTCTCTTCTAGTAACAAATTCATCCCTTCTAACAGTTTATGGAATTCATCTGTTGCTTGCCTAGCATTTACAATGAATGGTCTAATGGTCCTAGGCAACCTCAAAAGGAGTCGCTTCTTTGTAGGTATAAAATGTACCTGATCCACATTTAGACTTTGTCTAATGAATTCAAGAGTAAACATCCTCATGGGAACAAAAGTTGGTAATTTGTAGGGCTCAACCTCAGCTCCATACAACCTTATTTCAACATGATCCTGCAAAGAAAACCAATCTCCAACCTTGACATCTCACTTGAAGGAAATATTGGGCTTTAGGCAGTAAGTTGGTGCAAGTGAACTATTGATGATTAAATATTCAACAGAAAGGAAAGCAGATGAAAAATAGGATAGACCCTTATTTCTAGGATCAATTCTTACTACATCAGTCCAAAAGAACATTGATTGTTTATGCTTGAGGGTGTCCATAATATTCAACCCTAGATGCATGAATTTCTTAACATTAGAATACAGGAATAAATACGTTACAAGTGAAGGAAACCTAAAACAACCTGTAAGAGTGAAATTCATCAACTAGACATTAATTTCTTTTTCCCAATAGGTTGGTATATCTAATACAACTCTAGGCTTCATCATTATAGCAAACATTCCTAAAACTGCTTTGTCAACTATTGTAATGTCATCTTTTCCTAAAATTTTGGCCAACACTTGAAGAACTAGTCTTACATCTTCGGTAAAAATATCCAAGGAAAAATGAGTGGAATCTACAGGGAATTGTTTTCCATTAGTCATTAAATACAAGTGAATTACAACATATTCTAGTTCAGATAATTCTTCAAAATAAGCAGTTAATGATTCTTCGGAGAAAGAGAAGTAAGATTCTGCAGAAGGATAGCACAATTCTTGTTGAATCAAAAGAGAGGACACCTAAAAAACACATTCTCCCAACCTATTTATCACAAAAAACCTTTGAGGATACATTGTTGAAACTAGCCAATGAATAAATTCAGGAAACATGTATGTTTGAGGGAAAAAGGTTGCCAACGCACCATATTTTATCATTGCAGCATAAATTGGGGAATTGGACTGGTTTAACGGGACATGTTGGTAGAATTCATGATGGTTGATAGGTAAAGAAACATCAAAGATATCTCTTTCAGTATTCATGAGCGGAATATGAGAGGATGAACCAGCTAAAACAGTTTTCTTAGCCATTTTTAAAAGATAAACGGTTGATTATGGCAAAATACCTGATACTGGTGATGAGGCTGACTCGAATGTGAGATGGACTTTGAATTTCTTGGCAGTGAACAACAAAAAAAATGTACTGAGAAAAAGCCAAGAAAAGATTATTATAGCGGGATGAGAAATTATAAGAGGAAAAACAACATTAAATTCCATTGTGGGAAATGACCGAATTGAATGGAGAATTTAACAGTTTGGAGGACAACTACACAAAGGAACGTGACATGGCAAGTGAAATTAGAATGAGCTAGCTCGCTTGTTGTCGTCACTGCGGGGGGACTACTCTGTACAGGACCAACTTCCAGGTGATGCCCCCATAGTGAATCTACACCGTTCATTTAAAAGTCAACAGACCCAACAAAAGTTTTTGCGGGGGCACTGCCTGTGTGAATCTTCGATTTAGTTGTGTTGTCAGGTTTTCTCCATCGGGCGGGTCCCATCCTCTGATTCATCCTCAATGTATAAGGGAGGTTGTATTTGATCTTGATCTTTCCTATCCCTCTGCAAAATCTATAATGGTGGTTTTCTAAACTGAGGGTTGAAGTTTTTATTTTTCCCCTGCTGAAATTGTCTAGATATATTCTAATTTTCCAGCTCCAGCTTGATTAGTTTACACGACAAAATTTTAATAACCTTAGTCATTTCGTTTAATTTTTGCTCACTGTAATCAGGGGTTTGGCTAACAACTTTCATTTCTTCTTCTTTTCTATTCCGCTTATTTTATTCAGTGTCTTTTGGTTTAATCTTTCTTGCTGCAAACAAATTAGCTTCAATTTCAAGAGCATCAGTCTGTATTTGGTCCAATGAAGGGGACCTCCTCTCCCTCATAGTGAAACCAAAATCAGAATCAAATGCTCCTTCAAATACTACTTTTGCTCCTGCAGGAGGAGGCTTGATTTCTCCAGGCAGACTATTGCATAGCTTATTGAATCTTTTTATGAATTCACCTACTTGCTCTTGAGGCTTCCTTTTAATAGCATTAAATTTTGTTAGAAAATAGTCGTGATCTTTCTTTTCTCCCTACCTCTATGTAAACACATTTTCCAATTCTTCCCATATATTAATTAAATTTGTAGGAAGGGTTTTGAACCACTTCCTGGCCTATCCATCCAATGACTAAACAAACAATCTCATCAACACATCTAGAAATTCCACATTCAAATTTTCAACAAATGCACAAAATGTGGCAATATGATTCTCTGTAGTTACCTCATCTTCCCCTGTGAAGCGATGAAACAATTTAAGGTAATCCTGAGGTATTGGATTCATATATTGAGGGAGATTCAAGGGAGCATATTTATTCAACAGAAAAGCAGGAATAGCCATATTTAAATTCAAATTAATTGTACAAGGGTTACCTGCTTGATAGACATTATTGTGGAGGTAAGGATGATATGGGAACTGCTTGATTCACAATAGAAATAGATGAACTTGTAGATGAAGGGTCAACTCTTTTGATTTCTTGAAACTCAGGGAAGAAATTGAAACTGACTCAAAGTATTTTTCCTCCAAAGTTGGTTCAGAAAAAGATGTCTGAGAAGGGGAAAGGGCTTCTTCAGAAAAATCAAAATTCCTTATTACTTCTTTTGAGTGAAAGATAGAAAACTGTTGTGTGGAACTAGTACCAGGAGCAGATAAAGTGGTATCTGGAGTTATTGGTGATTTTGGTTTCCAAACTCTCCTGGAAACCAACTTTTCTAGATCAGAAAGAGCAGGAGTTCTCTGTTGTGTGGTGTTTGACCTCATGTGTGGTTGTTTTGGAGCCAGGTTTAGAATTTTTTATGAGAATCTCAACCTAACCACTTTCCTCACTTATCAACTGAAGAAATGATCTTATAGAACCCAGGAAAAAATAACTTCAGATTTTCGTTCCCCAACAACGGTGCCAAAAAATGTTGTACCTTTGGAGGCAATTCCTAGCTGAGTAGATATTAGTGCCCAAGGCATTCATTAAAATTTACAGATTTATTATTTGTTTGTATCATCATTTTGCAAATCTCGAAAATTAAATTTTAAACCCTTTAACCTTCAATACATGGAATACAACTTTAAATGGCCTTTAACAGTTGGATACAAATGGATTGAAATTGGTGAGAAGTGTTGATGAAAGCATCAGAATAAAAGGTTGTTTCTTCAGAATCTTTTATCATAAACTTAGAGGAAAGTGTGTTTGATGAGAAATGAAACTTTGAAAGAAGAGCATTGTTTTTAAGGATTTTTTAACCTCTAAATTTACAAATAATTATAACCATTAACTGTAAATAAAGAACAAACTGCTTCAATTCTTTCAATGAAGAAATACATACATAATATGACATAGGGAAAACAAATCATACCCACCAATTTCTAGAATCGCTAAAAGCTTTATTCATCATTAAAGTGAATATCAAAGTACAAAGCGGTCCTCTCTGCATTTCACGCACCACCAACCTGTTCACACTTTAACACCTCCAACTGCCACCACAGGGCCCCATTGTCCATCTCAATTTATTGCATTAAACTTTATAGGTACAATATAATACTAATGCAAAAGACTTTGATAAACCACCATAACTTAGTTTAATCAAGTAACAAAATGTCTTTCACATTTTTCTTTTCCTCTTTCAATATTTGACTTTTTTTTACATTTATGTTTAACATGTACATCACATATAATTTAAAACAAGTTACAACAAATCCCATAATTAAATGCCAACATTTAATTACACTTCAACTATATTATAAAAAAAATAATATAAAATTATGATAATAAAACAAATCAATTTCTAATATTTTTTAATGCTTAAAGTCCAAAACAAATACCACAAATAGACATTATTTCAAAGACTTAAGGAACATCTCTCTTTGAAAACCAAATTGGTTGACCATGTATTATTTAAATAACTACCTTTGCTTTTTCACTCTTTTGGGAATTTTATGAACCTTGTTTATCTTATAATTATTATAATATACATTTGTGGGATTATGTTTAACACCGTGTGAGGGCTAGATGGTATCTAAGTGTGCGTAATGTAAATAAGTAATGTAATATAAGTAAGTATGTCAACATTTTTTAAATGTCGGGAAATATATATATGTGTGCGTGTGTGTGTAATGTAAGTAAGTAATGCAATTTAAGTAACTATGTCAACATTTTTTAAATGTCGGGAAATATATATGTGCGTATGTGTGTGTGGGAGATGTGTAGGTGAAATGTAAGTAATGTAAGTAGGTAACTAAGCAAGATGTAAAATGTAAAGGGAAGATAGTGACAAATTTCCAACTCTAGCTGTATTAGTTTATTGGACAAATTTTTAATAACCTTAGTCATTTCTTCTAATTTTTGCTCACTATAGTCAGGGGTTTGGCTGACAACTTTCATTTCTTCTTCTTTTCTTTTCCCCTTATTTTATTCAATGTCTTTTGGTTTAATCTTTCCTGCTGCAAACAAATTAGCTTCAATTTCAAGAGCATCAGTTTGTATTTGGTCCAATGAAGGGAACCTCCTCTCCCTCATAGTGAAACCAAAATCAGAATCAAATGCTCCCGCATAAACTACTTTTGCTCCTGCGGGAGGAGGCTTGATTTCTCCAGGCAGACTATTGTATAGCTTATTGAATCTTTTTATGAATTCACCTACTTGCTCTCGAGGCTTCCTTTTAATAGCATTAAATTATGTTAGAAAATAGTCGTGATCTTTCTTTTCTCCCCACCTCTATGTAAACACATTTTCCAATTCTTCCCATATATTAATTAAATTTGTAGGAAGGGTTTTGAACCACTTCCTAGCCTCTCCATCCAATGACTAAACAAACAATCTCATCACCACATCTAGAAATTCCACATTCAAATTTTCAACAAATGCACAAAATGTGGCAATATGATTCTCTGCAGTTACCTCATCTTCCCTTGTGAAGCGATGAAACCATTTAAGGTAATCCTGAGGCATTGGATTCATAGATTGAGGGAGATTCAAGGGAGCATATTTATTCAATAGAAAAGCAGGAATAGCCATATTTAAATTCAAATTAACTGTACAAGGGTTACCTGCTTGAAAGACAAATGATTGTGGAGGTAAGGATGATATGGGAACTGCTTGATTCACAATAGAAATAGATGAAGGGTCAACTCTTTTGATTTCTTGAAACTTAGGGAAAAAAAAAAGAAACTAACTCAAAATATTTTTCCTCCAAAGTTGGTTCAGAAAAAGATGTCTGAGAAGGAGAAAGGACTTCTTCAGAAAAATCAAAATTCCTTATTACTTCTTTTGAGTGAAATACAGAAAACTGTTGTGTGGAACTAGTACCAGGAACAGATAAAGTGGTATCTAGATCAGAAAGAGCAGGAGTTCTTTGTTGTGTGGTATTTGACCTCGTGTGTGGTTGTTTTGGAGCAAGGTTTAGAATTTTTAATGAGAATCTCAGCCTGACCACTTTCCTCACTTATCAACCGAAGAAATGATCTTATAGAACCCAGGAAAAAATAACTTCAGATTTTCGTTCCACAACAATGGTGCCAAAAAATGTTGTACCTTGGGAGACAATTCCTAGCTGAGTAGAAATTAATGCCCAAGGCATTCATTAAAATTTAAAGATTTATTATTTGTTTGTCTCATCATTTTGCAAACCTCGAATATTAAATTTTAAACCCTTTAACCTTCAATACATGGAATACAACTTTAAATGGCCTTTAACTGTTGGATACAAATGGATTGAAATTTGTGAGAAACGTTGGTGAATGCTTCAGAATAAAAGGTTGTTTCTGCACAATCTTTTATCATAAACATAGAGGAAAGTGTGTTTGAAGATAAATGAAACTTTGAAAGAAGAGAATTGTTTTTAAGGAATTTTTAACCTCTAAATTTACAGATAATTATAACATTAAGTGTAAATAAAGAACAAACTGCTTTAATGCTTTCAATGAAGAAATACATACATAATATGACATAGGGAAAACAAACCATACCCACCAATTTCTGGAATCGCTAAAAGCTTTATTCATCATTAAAGTAAAGATCAAAGTACAAAGTGGTCCTCTCTGCCTTTCATGCACCACCAACCTGTTCACACTTTAACACCTCCAACAGCCACCACAGGGCCCCACCGTCCATCTCAATTTCTTACATTAAACTTTATAGGTACAATATATTAGTAATGCAAAGAACTTTGATAAACCAAAATAACATAGTTTAATCAAATAGCAAAAAGTCTTTCACATTTTTCTTTTCCTTTTCAATATTTGACTTTTTTTACACTTATGTTTAACATGTACATCACATATAATTTAAAACAGGTTACAACAAATCCCATAATTAAATCATATACCTTTTAGCAACACTTAACCTTAATCCCATAATTAAATGCCAACATTTAATTACACTTCAACTATATGATAAAAAATAATAATATAAAATTATGATAATAAAACAAATCAATTTCTAATATTTTTTAATGCTTAAAGTCCAAAATAAATACCACAAATAGACATTATTTCAAAGACTTAAGGAACATCTCCCTTTGAAAACCAAATTGGTTGACCATGTATTATTTAAATAACTACCTTTGCTTCTTAAATCTTTTGGGAATTTTATGAACCTTGTTTATCCATAATATACATTTGTGGGATTATTGTTATAATTATTATAATATACATTTGTGGGATTATGTTTAACACTGTGTGAGGGTTAGATGGTATCTAAGTGTGCGTCATGTAAATAAGTAATGTAATATAAGTAAGTATGTCAACATTTTTTAAATGTCGGGAAATATATATGTGTGTGTGTGTAATGTAAGTAAGTAATGTACTTTAAGTAACTAAGTCAACATTTTTTAAATGTCGGGAAATATATATGTGTGTATGTGTGTGTGGGAGATGTGTAGGTGAAATGTAAGTAATGTAAGTAAGTAATTAAGCAAGATGTAAAACGTAAAATATAAAATGTAAAGGGAAGATAGTGACAGATTTCCAGCTCAAGCTTGATTAGTTTACTAGACAAATTTTTAATAACCTTAGTCATTTCTTCTAATTTTTGCTCAATATAATCAGGGGTTTGGCTGACAACTTTCATTTCTTCTTCTTTTCTTTTCCCCTTATTTTATTCGGTGTCTTTTGGTTTATCTTTCCTGCTACAAACAAATTAGCTTCAATTTCAAGAGCATCAGTCTGTATTTGGTCCAATGAAGGGGACCTCCTCTCCCTCATAGTGAAACCAAAATCAGAATCAAATGCTCCTGCATATACTACTTTTGCTCCTACAGGAGGAGGCTTGATTTCTCTAGGCTGACTACTGTATAGCTTATTGAATATTTTTATGAATTCACCTACTTGCTCTTGAGGCTTCCTTTTAATAGCATTAAATTTTGTTAGAAAATAGTTGTGATCTTTCTTTTCTCCCCACCTCTATGTAAACACATTTTCCAATTCTTCCCATATATTAATTAAATTTGTAGGAAGGGTTTTGAACCAATTCCTAGCCTCTCCATCCAATGACTAAACAAACAATCTCATCACCACATCTAGAAATTCCACATTCAAATTTTCAACAAATGCACAAAATGTGGCAATATGATTCTCTGTAGTTACCTCATCTTCCCCTGTGAAGCGATGAAACAATTTAAGGTAATCCTGAGGCATTGGATTCATATATTGAGGGAGATTCAAGAGAGCATATTTATTCAACAGAAAAGCAGGAATATCCATATTTAAATTCAAATTAACTGTACAAGGGTTACTTGCTTGAAAGACAAATGATTGTGGAGGTAAGGATGATATGGGAACTACTTGATTCACAATAGAAATAGATGAACTTGTAGATGAAGGGTCAACTGTTTTGATTTCTTGAAACTCAGGGAAAGAAAATGAAACTGACTCAAAATATTTTTCCTCCAAAGTTGGTTCAAAAAAAGATGTTTGAGAAGGGGAAGGGCTTCTTCAGAAAAATCAAAATTCCTTATTACTTCTTTTGATTGAAAGACAGAAAACTGTTGTGTGGAACTAGTACCAGGAGCAGATAAAGTGGTATCTGGAGTTATTGATGATTTTGGTTTCCAAACTCTCACGGAAACCGACTTTTCTAGATCAGAAAGAGCAGGAGTTCTATGTTGTGTGGCGTTTGACCTTGTGTGTGGTTGTTTTGGAGCGAAGTTTAGAATTTTTTATGAGAATCTCAGCGTAACCACTTTCCTCACTTATCAACCGAAGAAATGATCTTATAGAACCTAGGAAAAAATAACTTCAGATTTTCATTCCCCAGCAATGGCGCCAAAAAATGTTGTACCTTGGGAGACAATTCCTAATTTAGTAGAAATTAGTGCCCAAGGCATTCATTAAAATTTACATATTTATTATTTGTTTGTTTCATCATTTTGCGAACCTCGAATATTAAATTTTAAACCATTTAACCTTCAATACATGGAATACAACTTTAAATGGCCTTTAACTGTTGGATACAAATGGATTGAAATTTGTGAGAAGCGTTGGTGAATGCTTCAGAATAAAAGGTTGTTTCTACAGAATATTTTATCAAAAACTTAGAGGAAAGTGTGTTTGATGCGAAATGAAACTTTGAAAGAAGAGCATTGTTTTTAAGGATTTTTTAACCTCTAAATTTACTGATAATTATAACCATTAACTATGAATAAAGAACAAACTGCTTCAATTCTTTCAATGAAGAAATACATACATAATATGACATAGGGAAAACAAATCATACCCACCAATTTCTGGAATCGCTAATAAAGTGAAGATCAAAGTACAAAGTGGTCCTCTCTGCCTTTCGCGCACCACCAACTTGTTCACACTTTAACACCTCCAACTGCCACCGCAAGGCCCCACCATCCATCTCAATTTATTACATTAAACTTTATAGGTACAATATATTTGTAATGCAAAAGATTTTGATAAACCAACATAACTTAGTTTAATCAAATAACAAAAAGTCTTTCACATTTTTCTTTTCCTCTTTCAATATTTGACTTTTTTTTACACTTATGTTTAACATGTACATCACATATAATTTAAAACAGGTTACAACAAATCCCATAATCAAATCATATACCTTTTAGCAACACTTAACCTTAATCCCATAATTAAATGCCAACATTTAATTACCCTTCAACTATATGATAAAAAAAAATTATATAAAATTACGATAATAAAACAAATCAATTTCTAATGTTTTTTAATGCTTAAAGTCCAAAATAAATACCACAAATAGACATTATTTCAAAGACTTAAGGAACGTCTCCCTTTGAAAACCAAATTGGTTGGCCATGCATTATTTAAATAACTACCTTTGCTTTTTCACTCTTTTGGGAATTTTATGAACCTTGTTTATCTTATAATTATTATAATATACATTTGTGGGATTATGTTTAACACCGTGTTCGGGCTAGATGGTATCGAAGTGTGCGTAATGTAAATAAGTAATGTAATATAAGTAAGTATGTCAACATTTTTTAAATGTCGAGAAATATATGTGTGTGTGTGTGTGTGTGTAATGCAATTTAAGTAACTATGTCAACATTTTTTAAATGTCAGGAAATATAGAAGCGTGTATGTGTGTGTGGGAGATGTGTAGGTGAAATGTAAGTAATGTAAGTAAGTAATTAAGCAAGATGTAAAACGTAAAATATAAAATGTAAAGGGAAGATAGTGATAGATTTCCAGGTCCAGCTTGATTAGTTTACTGGACAAATTTTTAATAACCTTAGTCATTTCTTCTAATTTTTGCTCACTATAATCAGGGGTTTGGCTGACAACTTTCATTTCTTCTTCTTTCTTTTCCCCTTATTTTATTCAATGTCTTTTGGTTTAATATTTCCTGCTGCAAACAACTTAGCTTCAATTTCAAGAGCATCAGTCTGTATTTGGTCTAATGAAGGGGACCTCCTCTCCCTCATAGTGAAACCAAAATCAAAATCAAATGCTCCTGCATGTACTACTTTTGCTCCTGCAGGAGGAGGCTTGATTTCTCCAGGCTAACTATTGTTTAGCTTATTGAATCTTTTTATGAATTCACCTACTTGCTCTTGAGGCTTCCTTTTAATAGCATTAAATTCTGTTAGAAAATAGTTGTGATCTTCCTTTTCTCCCCATCTCTATGTAAACACATTTTCCAATTCTTCCCATATATTAATTAAATTTGTAGGAAGGGTTTTGAACCACTTCCTGGCCTCTCCATCCAATGACTAAACAAACAATCTCATCACCACATCTAGAAATTCCACATTCAAATTTTCAACAAATGCACAAAATGTGGCAATATGATTCTCTACAGTTACCTCATCTTCCCCTGTGAAGCGATGAAACAATTTAAGGTAATCCTGAGGCATTGGATTCATAGATTGAGGGAGATTCAAGGGAGCATATTTATTCAACAGTAAAGCAGGAATAACCATATTTAAATTCAAATTAATTGTACAAGGGTTACCTGCTTGAAAGACAAATGATTGTGGAGGTAAGGATGATATGGGAACTGCTTGATTCACAATAGAAATAGATGAACTTGTACATGAAGGGTCAACTCTTTTGATTTCTTGAAACTCAGGGAAAGAAAATGAAACTAACTCAAAATATTTTTCCTCCAAAGTTGGTTCAGAAAAAGATGTCCGAGAAGGGGAAAGGGCTTCTTCAGAAAAATCAAAATTCCTTATTACTTCTTTTGAGTGAAAGATAGGAAATTGTTGTGTGGAACTAGTACCAGGAGCAAATAAAGTGGTATCTGGAGTTATTGGTGATTTTGGTTTCCAAAATCTCCTGGGAACCAACTTTTTTATATCAGAAAGAGCAGGAGTTCTCTGTTGTGTGGTGTTTGACCTCGTGTGTGGTTATTTTGGAGCTAGGTTTAGAATTTTTTATGAGAATCTTAGCCTAACCACTTTCCTCACTTATCAACCGAAGAAATGTTCTTATAGAACCCAGGAAAAAATAACTTCAGATTTTCGTTCCCCAACAACGGCGCCAAAAAATGTTGTACCTTGGGAGACAATTCATAGTTGAGTAGAAATTAGTGCCTAAGGCATTCATTAAAATTTACAGATTTATTATTTCTTTGTCTCATCATTTTGCAAACCTCAAATATTAAATTTTAAACCCTTTAACCTTCAATACATGGAATACAACTTTAAATGGCCTTTAATTGTTGGATACAAATGGATTGAAATTTGTGAGAAGCATTGGTGAAAGCTTCAGAATAAAAGGTTGCTTCTGCATAATCTTTTATCATAAACTTAGAGGAAAGAGTGTTTGATGAGAAATGAAACTTTGAAATAAGAGCATTGTTTTTAAGGATTTTTTGACCTCTAAATTTACAGATAATTATAACCATTAACTATAAATAAAGAACAAACTGCTTCAATTCTTTCAATGAAGAACTACATATATAATATGACATAGGAATACAAATCATACCCACAAATTTCTAGAATCGCTAAAAGCTTTATTCATCATTAAAGTGAAGATCAAAGTACAAAGTGGTCCTCTCTGCCTTTCGCGCACCACCAACCTGTTCACACTTTAACACCTCCAACTGCCACCGCAGGGCACCACCATCCATCTCTATTTATTACATTCAACTTTATAGGTACAATATATTAGTAATGCAAAAGACTTTGATAAACCAACATAACTTAGTTTAATCAAATAACAAAAAGTCTTTCACATTTTTCTTTTCCTCTTTCAATATTTGACTTTTTTTTACACTTACGTTTAACATGTACATCACATATAATTTAAAACAGGTTACAACAAATCCCATAATCAAATCATATACCTTTTAGCAACACTTAACCTTAGTCCCATAATTAAATGCCAACATTTAATTACACTTCAACTATATGATAAAAA
>APFE030076824.1:117210-163876 GCA_000404065.3 Pinus taeda
ATACTTTTTCCTTCTAACCAAATAAAATAAAATATTCTGATGTGGTGGAATGCATGACTGTTTAGGACCCATAGCATTGTTGCAACAAAAATCGTGTGTTTAGCCTATCTAGATCACCAATCGGGATGGTCGTATCCTTCACACGAACACCCCGTGGACAATGGCACTCCACAAACTCTCTAATGTTCCTCCCACGAGGCAACACCGTGTGAATATCCCCCACCACCCCTAAGGGAGGCAATCTAATAAAAAAATACACATCTTGTAACATGAACTCGATCTTGTGCCCCTACAACACAAAGACCTCGTAGTATGGATCCCAATAGCTCATGAACCTCGATAACAAGGGCTCACCTACCCTTGTCAATGGGTTCTCTACCAACTTGAGAACCCCGTAGTGAGTCAACGCTCCTTGAACCCCCTGATCGCTCTACATCTCGGATCGAAGGGTGTCCAAATCTCGCTCGCACCAGTTGATTTTTAACTCTTCTAGATCTGCAAAACAACACATGTCTTATCAATTCAGAGAAGAAAACACTAGTCTGGACTAATCAACCTATAGCCCCCACCAAACCAACAAATCACTCTCCATCTCAGCTCCAAATCGCAGTTTTCTACCCAGAAAGTGTGAGCTCAGAGGTTTTCACCTATTTCGTGTGAGCTAAATCGTAGTTTTGGGCCCAAAAAGTGTGATATGGCTGAGAAGCAGAGCAAGGGTCTCCCAGGGAGATGCATGGTACAAAAATCATGAAATAAACCACTGAAACTTAAGAGATAAGTAAGGCCACCTACCTGAAAGTCATTGATCTTGATTCCGATGGTCGGTTTGTCAACTATGATCTCCACAAGATTTAGGGCCTTTTCCTCCTCTCCAAATTCACCACACCTCACTTAGCAAATGAATTCAAATTGGAGGGAAATTGTCCTTTTAGAGAAAAACCTATAGGTTTTTTGTCACCCATTACAACCAACTGAAGTTCAGTTTAATGAATTGTCAACACCATTGGAAATCTCTCATCGAGTCACCCTTGTTCAGGGCATCCACGATGAGTCACCTTTGCATCCATGGAGTCTATTTCACGTCCCATTTTATTTGTTACCATACCATTCATACCATTCAACAGAGTTATGGCTATCCGCAGGGGGGCACCAAATCCTCATACACTTATGCCCCTCCTGCCAGCAACGTGTATTCAGGACAAAGCACCTCTTATGCATTTACCTCACCACATCAGCAGATGCCAAGGCCAACTAGTGCTCAATTTGTTTACCAGACCATTATCCCTTCACCATATTATACCTATGCACCATCAAGCCCTCCAGCCCCTCAGGCATTAGCACCGCAGTATCCCATGCATCCTTAGCCCTAGTAGCCACCGCCCCCTCAGGGTTGAGTGTTTTCACAGCAGAGTGCGACCAATCCCCCAAATTTGAAGAAAAATAACAAGGGGAAAGGTAACAAGGGTAACCAGGGTAACCAAGGTAATCAACCTAGTGAACCCCAGGGGAACCAACCTAACACTAACAACCAGCAACAAGGCGACCAACCCAAGCAGAACAAGGTTATTCATACAAATAAGCCCTGTGCATGTTGTGGTGTACAAGGCCATTATAGTCATAAGTGTCCTCTCGTACCCCAAATGCGCCAAATGTAGGAAGCCCATGCAGCTTCTAAAGGTCACCTGCCTCAAAATCCTGTGCCATCTCAACCAGTCGTGCTCACAAATCCTTTCCCTCAACAAGGATTTGTTACTGCTGAACCTCAGCAAGGTCAAGTAGCCCACCTTCCCAAATCTTTTGGTCCTAGTGACTACCAGATCCTTAAGATGAATTCTGGCGAGGTCAATCCCTCTGATATCAACCTACAAACTCGGTCACGTCAATATGACAAGCCATCGACTTCGTCCACCACTGAGTCCAAAACCAAAGCATCTACTTAGCCTCTTATGACACCAAATGGTCTACTACAGATCCCTCAACCTAAAGTTGATTCAATTCCTAAGATCCCCAAGGGACCATTACGTTTTAACGTGACTTCTAACCAAGCTACCCATACATTCAGTGTAGTAGACGACTTGGCGCAATCCCCTACTACCATGTCGACGCTGGAAGTGCTTCAGTCATGCCCATCTCAAAAGAAATCTCTACTAACTTCTTTGGGCGCAATATATCCTTCAAAGAATTGTTTGATTATATTTCCTATTGATACGTCAAAACATCCTCCATTACCTCCATCCGTTGCTTTTCAGATTTCAGTCCAAGTCCGTAATGCCATCATATCCCGATGCATTATTGATGAAGGTGCATCCACCTGCGTGATGTCCGTTGTCGTTTGGGAGCAACTCAAGTCACCTGAACTGTTCCCATCCATCATCACTTTGCGTGCTTGGGACAATCACTCCTCCTAGCCTCTCGACATGTATCGCAATTGTCCAGTGACTCTTGTGAGCAAGATTGTTCATGTAGACATCGAGGTTATTGATGCCCCTCTAGATTACAACATTCTCTTGGGTAGTAGTTAAACTTATGCAATGTTAGTCATCGCATCTGCAGTTTTTTGCAAGATGTGCTTCCCCCATGAAGGGAAGATTGTCACCATCGATCAATTGACATCCTACGAGTCGTCATCCTTGACCTCCCCTAAGTTCATTATCTCATCGATGTCGAACAAGAAGTCTTCTACCCTTCTCACTGGTGTTTCACCCGGAGTCTACAAAGATATCCTCATTATTAGGTGCTTTCCCTAGTCCTCCCCCTCCCATCTTTGAGCCTAGCTCTTTGAGTGTTTGCATGTTACAAGTGTCATGAGCTACTCAAAAGCAGTCTGGTACATTTGATCCGAAACTAGCTCCTTGGCAGCCCATGGTTACCATCTCAGTTGAGCCATCTGGATCCATCCCCTTAGGACCTCCGCCTTTTGTGGGTGCCTTGCCTTTGTTCCCACCAGGAGCTATTCCTCCATGTCTCAACCATCCAGGAGTTGTTCCGTTGGGACATTACCCTGGAGTACATATACCTTGCTTGTTTCCTCCTCCGAGAATCTTTTATGTCCTTGTCATGGTTTCATTGGCCCTCCCTAATATGACTTTGGGGATCCCAGTGTGGTACATTGATCCCCTTGCGAACACTCTGCCTGGTTAGCTAAGACCATATAATGTTTTGACCCTGATTCAATCGGTCCCTACGACCCCTGTCACTGCTTCAGCTCCACTGCTACCTCAACAGGAACCCACTCCTGTTGCGAAAGCATCTGGACAAGGGGGCAAAGCCAAGAAGAAGGAACCTAAGGACAAGGCTCCCCAAGCACCTCCAACTCCAAAAGCTCCAAAGATGACACCTATATGCGCTTTGTGTGAGTTTGTTGGGCATGCCACCAATAACTATCCTAAACTTCCTCATCTCAAACCTTTGGTTCATGAAATGTTTCGTGAGTCAAATATCCCTGAGGTCCAAGTTACCTTACCAGGACTAGCCAAGAAACTCAAAATGTTGCACATAAATCACCCTTGTGCAATCATTATGGTCAATATTCCCATTTTTGCCCTTGTCTCAAAGAATTTTGTGATTTCCTTCAAGCGCTTTGCGAATACAAGGCCACTCCTCTACCTATGGATTCTATTACCCCTAGTGTACCATATCAGGGGGACTCTGGTCCCACCATCGTGATCCCTCCCTCTGATGTTGAGATGACGAACTCCACAGTTCATATCCTTTACCTGTCGTCATCCTTGAGTTCCTTGCAGATAAACCTTTATGAGGTTTTTGCGCGCGCCTTTATCGAACCTCCTTCGTTGGAAACCCAGGTCTCAACATCGGTAGATTTTCCATCTACTAGCTCGTCGTCTACCATTCCAGATGATACGTATGTGAACCTTCTTTCTCATGAAGATGCACCAAGTATTGTCACCACATCATTTAGTCAGTCTTCCTCCTGCCCGGCCGTCTTCCATTCTGATGGGGACATCATGGAATCTATGTCTACACCTGATTACCCTTGCACTTAGGCAAGGGGGCATATTTTCTAGAGGATTTTGAAGGCCACCTCCTTCCTAATCCTCCCATGCACTCTACCTCAAGAAATTTCACTCATAGCATATCCCATTGATTTGTGTGTCTTTATTTCTATCATGCAGTTAGGTAAGTTGCTTCATCTCATATGTTGTCATTTGCACCTTTCAGATGGATCCATCATCCACACCGTATATCAGTTACGCCGATGGTGCAAGTCGCTTCTCCAAGAATCTAGCCTAGGCCATTTTTACCCCCTTCCATATGTTAGTCCATTCGAATGGCGTGTGCATTGGATCTGCCACCAATAACCAGGTCGAATATGATGCAATGATAGGTTTATTAGTCGATGCCCTTGCTCATCGCATCCTTCATCTTCATGTTCATTTAGATTCCTTGTTGCTTGTCATGTAATTGAATGGTGTGTATCATGTGCACAACCAAGTCCTATTTAGAAAATATCTACGAGTTAAGTTGTTGGTACGTGCATTTGAAACCATCACTTTTAGTCATCTTCCTAGAGCCCAAAATAACTATGTAGATACCATTGCAAATCACATTCTAGATTGATATTTATCACATGTATACCATAGAAGACAACCATAAACAAAACACATGGTGAACCATCATCGTCATATAAAAATTCATAATCATATTATGTACCACATAAAACATACAAGTGTTTGGAGCCCATAGCTCTAGATACATCCGACATGACCATAGCATGTTACAAAAATCAAAACAAAGGGGACCCACATGTCCCCGTCCCTAGTCACTATCTGGTGGATCCTGCGCCAAAGGCTCTGCTCCACCTGCACGTAGATCATGTACTACCTGACCAACCATTGCCATGCGTCGCATGATCCCTTACCACTCTGAGGGTAGGCCTGTACACTCATCCATGTACCGATCATCTAACTCATGCCACCCGTGCTCAAAAACTCTGGTCAGGAGCACATCACACCTATGACATAAGTCAACAAGTAGAGCATTGTTGTCTAGGCCCTGGTGTGATGGTGATGTTCCCTGATCTGTAGCCCCTAGTGCTATGGCTCAGCCTACATATCCTACCAATTTTACTGGTGCTATATCAACATACCACATATTTTACACTCAATACCATAGACATGTGATAAAAATATGAAATACACCATAAAAATAACAATTTAACACTTATCGTCTAGTCCCCATGCTTGTCTGGGTGGAAGTTATATGTTACAATCACCCTGATAGTTCATCCCACTATAAGGATAATCGTCTATGTTAAGGTGCATCTGATCCCAATGTGCGAAAAAATTGGGTCGGAACACCCGCCTGACCCCCCCTCATCCCCCTCTCTGCAATAGTTGCCCCTAGAGGCACATCTTGGGCTCCTATGGGCCCCCATCCTAGATCTGTACATGAGGGCAGATAGTGGGTATCTTCTCAAAGAAGAAAGCACATAACACTATACCGAATGCACAATCGCAGTTCACCTGTCTCTTACATAGACTCAATTGTCATTTCACCGATGACAACATCATCTGGGCCCACACATACTAGGTCATTACCAAAACACTCTCAACAAGCATCATCTGCCCACCAATGATGTGATGGAATGCATGACTGCCCAGGACCCATAGCATTGTTGCAACAAAAATCGTGTCTTTAGCCTATCTAGATCACCAATCGGGATGGTCATATCCTTCACACAAACACCCCGTGGACAATGGCACTCCACAAACTCTCTAATGTTCCTCCCACGAGGCAACACCGTGTGAATATCCCCCACCACCCCTAAGGGAGGGAATCTAATAAAAAAATACACATCTTGTAACGTGAACTCGATATTATGCCCCTACAACACAAAGACCTCTTAGTATGGATCCCAATAGCTCATGAACCTCGATAACAAGGGCTCACCTGCCCTCGTCAATGGGTTCTCTACCAACTTGAGAACCCCGTAGTGAGTCAACGCCCCTTGAACCCCCTGATCGCTCTACATCTCGGATCGAAGGGTGTCCAAATCTCGCTCGCACCAGTTGATTTTTAACTCTTCCAGATCTGCAAAACAACACATGTCTTATCAATTTAGAGAAGAAAACACTAGTCTGGACTAATCAACCTATAGCCCCCACCAGACCAACAAACCACTCTCCATCTCAGCTCCAAATCACAGTTTTCTACCCAGAAAGTGTGAGTTCAGAGGTTTTCACCTATTTCGTGTGAGCTAAATCGTAGTTTTGGGCCCAAAAAGTGTGATCTAGCTGAGAAGCAGAGCAGGGGTCTCCCAGGGAGATGCATGGTACAAAAATCATGAAATAAACCACTGAAACTTAAGAGATAAGTAAGGCCACCTACCTGAAAGTCATTGATCTTGATTCCGATGGTCGGTTTGTCAACTATGATCTCCACAAGATTTAGGGCCTTTTCCTCCTCTCCAAATTCACCACACCTCACTTAGCAAATGAATTCAAATTGGAGGGAAATTGTCCTTTTAGAGAAAAACCTATAGGTTTTTTGTCGCCCATTACAACCAACTGAAGTTCAGTTTAATGAACTGTCAACACCATTGGAAATCTCTCATCAAGTCACCCTTGTTCAGGGCATCCACGATGAGTCACCTTTGCATCCATGGAGTCTTTGCATACCATTCATCCTGCGTTGCCCATTTTGACCTTCAGTCATACTGTCCACCATCCCCTCAAGAGTCGAGTCAGTTGCTGCCAGGTCAACCATGCACTTTATGCTCTGATAAGGGAAGTCGTTTGTTTGTTCCTTAGTCCCATTTTCTCTATTTTCCTTGGTGTCAATCCATCAATCACATTATTATTTTCCCTTGTGCCTTATTTGAGAATCCTCATTGTCTCACCTATGGCGGGCCCTATTCTGTCGACATCAGCACATCTATTCCAGAAGAACAGCCTAGAGGGCGGTGTATCTTGGTTCCAGCTTCCACTCTTGTTTGGTACCTCAGATCAATTAAAGGGAATCGTCATTGCCCTTTCACTTGATTATTTCATGCTTATGATTCAGACACTTGATGGTCCAGTGATGCAACTGATTGTACTAATGGTTCCCAGGTGTGTGTGAGATGTTTCGGACCTCATGAGGGGGTGGCCCTTCAAGTAGCCACCCACATGCCTGGATGCCTTCCTATTTTGCTACAGCCTCAGATGCAGTTCCGCAAATTTGATGGGTTCGACTCCTCTCGCTTGCAGTATTCATAACATGCATGTCTTCTTCATATGATCCATTCAGTTTTGCAGAGCCCTTTCTTGTTCAACAGGGCTTCTTTGATTGTTCTACCCTCCCTCCCACCCATTTTTTGAGGGAGGGCCATTACATCTCATGTATTCAGATGTTATTGTATTCAGCCTTGACTCATGTTTTCTCCAGGCGCATTATGTATATGGGAAACATTGTATTATTTCTTGTCTCATTTATGCCAGCATGTCATGTACCATTCAACATGTAATTTATTGCTCAGTTTCATGTTTCTGGGCGCATCATTATTTTTGTACTAAGTTATCTCGACGAGTATAGGTATGCCTCCCCCGCCTCACAGAGATCTGGTACCACAACATAAAAGGAGACTTGCATTGGTCTCACCCCCTTTGTCACTATCTTATTTCCCTCCAACTCCATTGGTCTCTCTCTCTTTGACTCCACTTCGTTATCTAGTGATTGTGTCCTTACAACGTACTTCGATCATATGTTTTGCTCCTAACACTTGTACGTTGGGGGGAATCTATTATCACAAAAAAATGATCATCTAGCCGTAATGTATTAGATGGATCAAAGTATACCATGTAGGGCCAATTTTACCATAGTACAATCGCTTTCACTGTGAGAAATTACTAATAAACCACATTTGTTAAGTCACTTATAATTAAACCTGTTAAGAATAATTAAATAAATAACAATATATTTGATTATCTTCTAGGAATAATTAATTAAACCATTGTTTAATTAATATTCCTTGTTATTTGACCTAATTATGAGAAATAAATAGATAAATATTTAATTATCTTATTTTTCTTTAGGAATAATTAGTTAATCACTAATTAGTTATTATTCCTTGTCAAGTTTGACCAAATCGCTTAGGAATAATTAAATAAATCGTTATTTGTTTATTATTCTTTAACCATATTTCTTGAGATGATAAATAAATCATTTATTTATGTATTATTTCTAAATAAAAGTTTAAATACTTTTTTCTCTCTAACCAAATATAATAAAATATTCCAAATGGTTAATTCTAGAATGGGGTCAATAATATTTTATTATCGCTCATTATTCGAGGATAACCTAATATTTTGTTATAAATAGAAGGGTTTTCCATTCATTATTCACTTTCGATTATTTTCAGTGTTACACTCACTGTTGCAGCTCTGATTATTATCATTGTCGCTCACCATTTTCTTTTCCATTTGAGTTCTAATTAAGCTCAAACATTTTATTTGTTGGGTTTACACATTATAGAGGAGAGAGACTCTATAAAAGCTGAAGACATTTGAAGATAGCCAAGAACCCATCTCATAGAGGGGGACTGGTAACATTATTTGTTCCTTTCACAGGTGTTGTTTAATAAAATATATTCTTTATATATCTGGTTTCCATTGGATTATTGGAGTTACTTGCACTTATTTTACAATTCCATTTTGTTGTTTAACTATGATTCTAGCATAGATCAGGGCTTTGGCAGTTTTTGTTTTTACCATTTGTTGCAGATCTACAATGTTTAGCAGCCATTTTCATTGTTAGGGTTGTTTGTCATCTACAGCCTTAAGTGATTTATTTTCGTACACATTCAAGAAGAAAACACAATAACACATGGGATCTTCATTATTGAGAATAAGGGTGGATGGTGTTCCTTCTTATAATGGGCCCTAGTCGATTTGTTATGTAAATAAAGTAAGACCAAGGTCATGCGATACATATTCCAACTTAAATGTTGGGAAAAACATAGTGATTAGGGATCACTGGTGATTAATAAATGGCTATGGAAATTGGAAAAGGCATTGGCAAAGGAAAAGTGACAATAATTGAAACTTTATTTATGAAATAAAGGAAAATCGGAGAAAAGGAAGCTGAAAAGGCACATGCATGAGAGGTAAATTGAAGGGAAATTGAAAGAAAAGGAAGAAAATATAGGCCTTAATGATAAAAAGGCATCAAGGATCAATTTGTAGCTTTTTGTCAGTGCAGTTTTGGAGCTCTTTTATATTCACTCATACTCTCATACTCTTGCACATTTACAACATTCTTGGAGCATGCTTGGAGCATTCTAGTTTCACTTGGATTGGAGAAAGAAGGAAAAGGAAAGCAGGAAAGCGAAAGTGAACAAGTGGATCAACAACTACAACTAGATTGCTTTATAGGTAACAACTTGCATGTGTGATTTCATTGTTGGTTTATGGATGCATGGTATATGCATGTGATTTTCTGGTTATGTGTTGTCATTGGCATGGATATTTTCTTAGATTGACAGTGGTTTTAGTCTTGCCTTGCCATTTCCTATATAGCCATGTTGTTAAGGGGTTTTCATTTAATTATTTTATGATTGGTGCTCGTAATTCCATATGGTTGTGGGTTGGAACAAACGCTCTAGAAGCCCTGGAACAACTTGGGTTGAGTTACTAGTCCTGGAGCCTAGGTTGGGACAAACGCTCTGGAACCCTTAATGGGTTGAGTTACTAGTCTTGGAGCCTAGGTTGGAACAAACACTCTGGAGCCCTTAAATGGGCTAAGTTACTAGTCTCTAGAACCAAGTCTTTTGAAATTAAGTTTGATTGTGACCTACTATCAAATAATGCATCAATCTTTGTATGATTTGAAATTACCCTTACATGAAACAACTCTATCCTTGATTCTTCATTTAGAGTGTTGTTGTGACTATGTGAGGAACTAGTACTCGTTATAGCTTCCTTTCCCTTTGTGACCATGGTTGAAATCTTGGTCTCATCACCAGAATTGGATCCAAGATAATTTTGTGTGGTAGCGGTCGTCTTTTGTTTCCCCTTATTGTTTGGTTTCTTAGGCCTTAATTCGGGATGTAGTTTCCAACTGTGGGTGTCATCATGCCCTGCTTTGGAACAATGTTTGCATATAGTTTTCCCCCCTTCTTTATTCACACTTGAATTCTTCTTTATTCTCCATTTTCCACCCTTCTCTTTCTCCTTACCCTTGAATGGCTTCTTTTTGCTACCCTCTTCCTGGATGGTCTTTCCTCTTGCTCCAAGGTGCGTGGCTTGCACACATACCTCATCTAAATTGCTTGGATTGAACATAAAGATAGTGTGTTTTAAGTAGGAATGTAAACCCCCAATGTATTTCAAGAGAGTATCTTGGGAATTCAAGTTTACTTCTAACAACAAAGCCCTTTTCCTAAACTCCTGGGTATAGTCTTGAATTGTTTGGCCCTCAAGTTGCCTAAAGTTCTGCCAACTCATTATGGTTGTTTGCATATAGGCTAAAGGATACTGTCTTTTAATTGAAAAAACAAATTCAACCCAAGAAATGGATATCTTACCATGAATTCACATTTCCTCTTGAGTCTTTACTTCCCACCAAACTAATGCTGCTCCTTCTAGCATCAATAAAGCCAACTAGATCTTTATGTCATCTTCTTGAAGGTTCTGAATTCTGCAATAAACCTCCAATTGTCTAAATTTTCTACATTCACCTCACCATTGTACATGGGAAGCTCAAACTTAATGTCCAATTTGAGTAAGGGAGTTTTTTATTTTCAGGTTTTTGAATGAGTATGAACAGTTTTTGTGGTGGAAGTGGAAGACGATGTTGTTTGTGATGATGAAGATGATGAGGAAGATGATGAAGATGGTGGAGATGGAGGATGCTTTCCTCCAGTATGCTTTGAATCCTTCTTTTCATCTTTTTAATCTTCCGAGCTTCCCTCTCCATGTGGGGACTTAGAATTCTCTCCAGCCATTCTAGTATTCCTCTCTTCAAAGAGGACTCTAACCATGGAAATTAAGTCATAAAAAAATTTATTGTATGCTTCCTCTTATGAAAGACCTCCAATCTCTCTTACTCTAGACATGATGACTTTGGATTCAAGCTCAACTTCCGGTACTGCTTGTACCTCCTCAATCTCAATTGAAGGTAAAACTTGAGATGCTTCAAGTGCATCTAGGATTGAAACTTTGGGTGGAGATTGTGGCCTTGTGGCTCTCCTTCTTCTGGGAATTAGCTCAGGATTTGCAACCAATAGTTTCCCTTCTCCTCTCTGCAACTTTAACCTTGTAAGCATCACAAATTGGCAACCATTAAAATGCTACTTACACAAAACTCAAGCAATCAAGCAAATAACCTTTGCTCTAATACCAACTTGATATGTTGTTGAATGTTAATTTTGTTGTGCTAATTTCAACTTCATAATTAAAAACAATTGCTCATCATTTGCTTTATGTGCATAGGTTTCCTTTATGGTGTTTGTGAATGTAACAGGTAAATTTGTCAAGTTTTATGTCAAATTCATGAACAAAATAGCATGTAAATAAAGTACTAAACAACAACAAACAAATGTACAACAAACCATGAAAATAAACACTTAACACAATGTTTTAATTAAGGAGTTCACCCCTCCTGGGCTACATCTCTAGCTTCCATGGCTTGGGCCTCTGTATTAGCTCAAAATGGAAAAATGTGTTGTTTATAATGCTCTATTGCTCCTGAAACCTACTTCAATGTGCTCAAAACATTAAAATCATCTAGGAATGACTTTTTCATACCCTAAATTGGTCGAAAATTGTAAAAGTTATGGTCAAAACAATTTATCCCAGGAAATCTCCACTAAAACTGGAGAAACTCCAGTTAACTCTGCCAAAAATGGAGGAAATCTAGATTTGTTGGCTCCGCCAAAATTACCGCCCACTTAATTGCGCTTAATTAATAGATAAACTTGGATTAATTAATGTTTAATCCTGATTAACACATTAAGTGCGCGGTTATGCTAACCATTGGTCGCCAGTTTAGTGGTGGCGGTTACATGCCGAGGTTACCGCTAATCGTTTACCTCCAAACTCCAGCGTATATCAAATTAAATATAAATGGTGATCATTGAATGTTAAGTCACCTGGTCATGGTATAATGGTGGAGCATTGGTCTTGTGCAGGCGAGGTCGGGGGTTCAAATCTGCCGACTTGCCATAAAAAAATTCCATAACGCGCCGATGATGCCAGGCCTTTGGGGAGGGACACGTGGTAGCCTTCAGGCTTGCCATATGTCTCCTCTTCATTGGTCCTCCTCCAACCAATCAGAAAACACCAACTCACCATGTTGTAGACCAATCGCAATGTGCCACTTGGCGAGACCTGGTTGACCATTGACCATCCTTTGACCTACATAGTCACCTGCCATGTCAGCAGTACAAACTGCTGACTGTGCAGTGACTATAACTTTTTTTGTTGTTGTTGCAAAATTCCTATGTTTGGCAAAGCAGACAAAACGCGATATCTTCCTCATACGAGCTTCGTTTTGAGTGAAACAAGTTGTGTTGGGATCATATCACCGAGACGGACGCGATCATTCAATGTTTGAGTGATTATGAGCACTTTGATTTTTGAGCTAAATATTGATCACTTGATCAGTTACTTTTTGTGAGAGTGAAACTTGTTGCACTTGGTATCATAATTTTGATAGGTTGCATTTCTTCCTCTTCTTCATGAGTCGTGCTAGAGCTTTCAGGTTGCTTACTAGGTGTTTCCATTTTCTTTCTTCGGGGCATTAATTAATGATAAATATGCTTCCTTGTGCCCTTTGAATCACTTCAAACAAAAATTTCAAACCAAACTCATGCAATTTTTTTAAAAAGACTCGTTATGCAAATTTTGTAGGAGCTCGATATTGAATCTGTTTTATATCTGTAATTTCGGATCTCCAAGGTCGGAAATTTTGTCCTATGATAGCCCTTTGCGTCGTCTTTCCAACTCCACAAGTCTAATCTAGATTGGATTCTCCAAGAAAGAGTTATGTCAAATCTCCCATGATGACCTGATTATAGACTGGTTCAGTAGAGTGAACTTGTTTGAAGTTCCATGTGTCACTGTTTCGACCTTCGGACCTGAAAACGATACACAAAAAACTAAAGTTCATCCTATTTTTGTAACTATTTACGAAATTTCAATCTGATGCTAAGAGAAAAAGTTATAATGATTTTCCCAGGGTGATCTGTTTGAGATCAAATTCAAGATCCTGCAAAAACCCTAACTTCCTCAATTCATATCTCCAAAAATATAGAGAGACAAGGTCTGAAATTTGGTCCCCAGGTTCATCAATATTTCATCTCAAATGGGTTTTAGTTTCAGCTTTTGAAGCTTCATAGAAAAAAATTTATAGCGAAAATTCCATGATGACCTGTTTGAAGCAACTAAACCCTAGAATCCAAAGCTCTGATACCAATTGTTATGCAACCAAGTCACAAAATAGAAGTATGTGATAGATCAACGACTTAAAAAGTAGTCTCTCCGAGGGGACAACCTCCTTTACATTACACAAATGAACAAGTATTGGATGATACAAATGATAAGACCTCCTTTCTTATATATAGGAGTCTAAGGGGTCACAATAGAGTCGACATAACAATGATAATGTAAGGGCACAACAATAACAATAATGGGCTTCTATGGGGCACAATAATAACAATATGGGCACAACATGGGCACAAAAATAACAATAAGGGGCTACAATAATAATATCAAGGGAATACATTAGTATTATAGGGACCTAACACTCCTCCACAACACAAAATCTTGCATGCTTGATTTCATGTGCACTAAACTCCTTCAACCACACAAGGATACTATTTTTCTTGATAAATAACACACCATTTGGAAGACAAATTAATTTTAATGAGTCTTAACCACCATAATCATTATCAATTTATCATATAAATTATTTTATTTTTATAAAATATGATGATGATCTAATTTTAAGGTCAGGGCCAAGCCAGTATCCAAATGAGTGCGTAATCCAACTCTTCTATTTTTTAGCTATTTTCCAGACATATTTTCCAACCAATTTTGCCCGAGATACAATGGGGATTTGTGGGATTTACAAGTTTGAGTTGTGTAGTTTTCATAATTCCAGTGCCCTCGATGTTTTTCAAGGCACTTACCTATTTATGAATTCAAAATTGCAATTTAAACAATGAAAAATTACAATCTCGCGAAGAAATGGATAATCGAAATCTAAGTAAAAAAATTGTATAATACTTAGACAATGCCACAAATTAATGTATAAGACCCCTTGTTTGTAGGGCAAGGACTTGCTTTAGTGCAATGATTTGACTATTAAAGGCTATATATGTTTACATACTATACCCCCATCTAGATTTTAACTTGTGATCTCTTAGGAGGAAACACATTATTTCTAACTTCCAAACTTTGATGATGTGAAAAGGCCCCCCAAAACCCAAAAGTTTTTGCTTCCAAACATATACATCATAATCAAAGAAAATAAACTTGAAGTATACTTATACATCTAAAATAATTAAAAAGATAAACTCAAGCACAACACATTATTCATTATCCTATAATAAATTGAAAACCATTTTTTGTCGTTGAATCAGGTAGGACTTATGGTATGATGTTAATGGCAAATGCATAAAAATGGATTGGTCTACCACAAGGGAAACCAAACTAGTAGAATAACAATAAAGTCTTTAACATAACAAATTGTTTGAACTTAATAAAAAAAACTTACAAGAGAATATAGTCTTAGCCTACTGCCTTGCTACTATCAAAAAAACAAGTATCCATATCTATATTTGTAGTTTAGTTCTTGATAGAAAGTAACTTAAAATAAACTATAAGACCAATTTCTTGGATGACGAATCAACATTAATGGTGTTAGGGTAAGGTTCCTCTTCACTAGAGGTTGAGAAATCCAAATCTTCTAACTTAGTTTCCACAATGTAGACTCTATAATTGAGTTTCTTTGTTTGCCTTTACATTTCATAAAAGCATACTAGAATTTCTTGTTGTGTTTCTGAGCGCTCTAGTACCAAAACTTTGCCCATAATCATTTTAGCTACTAGTAGATGTCATTGGTTTGCATGTATATAGTGTTTCTAGTTCTGGTATTCTTAATCTATAAGAACCAACCCCCAACTTTTGCCTCCACATTTGCATCGATGATAAAACAACGTTCAATCGTTGGCTTTCTCTCTGCCTCTTGAAATTTTGTTGAGATAGTTAGAGGGGTGGATTGAACATAAACTATGGTAGAGTGCTTCATTGTATGTTGCACTCTAGAACTAGAAGGAAGAGAGTTATTTCTTTTGTCCTTGCTACCACTCAAGCAACCAGGTCTCAGCATACAAAAATGGACTAGAATGACTAAGGCATAAGAGGAAAATAAGGGAGTCTTCAGGGAAGGAGAGGTGGCTTCACAACAAAGAGAAGGGTGATAAAGGATCCAAAATTGAACTAAGAATAACCCAAGCAAGGGTGGGGCACAAGCATAAAAAGGAAAAAATAAATAAACCTAGCCCAAATCAGATTAACAAGGAGGGGAACCAATCTTAATTAAACACATAAAGCCATCATAGAGGCAATGTGAAATGACATTAAAAGAAAAGGAAAGGACTTACAACTAAAAAGTGGATATAAACAAAATTGGCAAAAGCCTAACGTTTCCAAACAAATAGTAAAAATCCACTACCATTAATGAAGCAAGCATGGACTAACTCCACATAGATAATTATAAAGGAGCTAAGGACAACCTCAAAAGTGTAGCTTTGAGAATAGTACTCTAGTTCTGTCACAACCATGGCTAACCTAGAGTACACAATAGCGCCGAGTGAGTGGTTCACTAGGTAGATCAACCCCTCGAAACTATAGAAAAAGAGAATCACTCTCTTGATATTTTTTTAACGAATTAGCCATGTAGCAGAGAGAAGTGATCGTATTGCTAGACCAAAGGGGCCTCTCAAGCCAAGGATACTAATAGAGTAGAGGACCAATGGAAGATTGAAAGTTTAATAATCAAAATATAAACGTAGGAAGCCGACTACCCAAAACACAAGTAGGTTCCATATCAATTATTGCAAAGTGTGGATTGTTGCCAATACTCTTCCCATGGTGAGCCATTAGGGGATTCTTGTCCATCATATGTTTGTTATATTTGAAAAACCAAGCTTGCGCTTCCACCATTCAACTCCACCACCTTGCGCAAGTCATTCCATGTTGAGATCAACTATATGTCACTAATTGATTTGACTGCGAAAGCTAAATGGGATTGACACTAATCCTAATAGCCCATACACCCCATCCCCATAAATCGTCTTCATTTCCCATCATCATCATCCACTGGGGAAAACTGACAACCAATTTTATGCAAAAAAAAAGGAAAAGGAGTAGGAAGAGAAATAACGAGTAAATTAAATTTTATAGTAACTAAGAAATGTCTTGCAAAAATATGTATATTAATTTCCCAAAGCACTAACTATCAAAAGTTAGAGAAGCATAAGTATATTGATAAAAAAAACGTGAAATATTAAAGTAGTCATATATGTTAAATGCATGGTCAGTTTTGGGATTTCAAAAGATTTTATTTATTTGGGTATTATTTTACTATTATTATTATTATTTTGGTAAGTTAAATTTGCGTTTCTTCAAAAATTAGATTACAACATATTCATCACTAAATTTCAAAATATTACGAGTCTCATTCTGCCACAAGGGAAATCAGCTTTATTGACTTGTAATATATAAGCAAAAATACCAAACTCAATGTCTTTGGTTAGAATCACAACAAAGATTGTCTGATGTTGGACCACATAATAAAGCATAATTACAACAAAGAGTAATAAGATAAAGTCAAGAATAATAAGAAGTCACAGGAACAAGATCTTGAGCATTGGTACCGACAACTAGAGTAGAAGGCTTGAGTTCACATTGAAGGTGGCTTTCAAGATGTGCTAAACGAGTATCCAAGCGAGCTAGACAAGTACGTTGATAGTGTTGCACTCGATTAATCTTTTTTAGGGAGGAGATAATTTCATTCCAATCCTCATGCTTCTCCTTCAAGACACATCTTGAAAGAGTTTTCATCTGCCAATGGAGGGTGATGGAATTCAAAAATTGATTTCGTCTTCCCCTGGTGTGACCAGGGTCGGGAACCTAATTGGACACCTCTTCCAAAATCTTAGAATTACAATACACTTGTTGATCATTTGAGGTCTAGGTTTCCAATTGGTGAATTTTGTCTCAAATGTTTGGTAGAGTGACAAAATGGAAGATTACAACTACTGCCTGTACTTGGTTCTAGGCATGCGGTTGGCTTTGCTAACCCCACCCACCATTGTCCCGTCCACCTCCACCCCTACAGCTGCGCATGCATTGCCTAGCCATTATGGATTGAAAGTCACTGAGATGGACGAGAGTGAGGATACCTACCAAGAGGAGATTGGAGAATAACCGAAGAGGGACAAGGCTAAAGCAAAGCCAAGCCACCACCGAAGGGCTAAACACTAGAGGGCCAAAGGAAACTTGCTAGGGAAATTCACCTCCACACCAAAATAGCTGAAGACACAAGACACAGAAAACCCCTAGGGGATGAAAACACCCGCCAAGCACCACATAAAAAAATTGAAGATAGAATAGAGAATAGGAGTAGATAAGAAGTCTAATACCTAGAGAACACAATTCGTTTGAGCATACAAGGAGGCAGGCATTGCGCACGGAGAAGACCTACCAACTAACTTATCCTCCTGATCTAGACTGAATTCCTACAAAGCATTACTCGAATGCATTGGAGCAACGACGTCATAAACCACACCCCAATATAAGGCCTTGAGGGAGCCGCTGAAATTATCCACAACCAAGAGAGTTATGGTCTGCTTACAAACCCATACCACTACCCTTACGTCCTTGGAAGCGAGTAGTTCAATTGCATAGAAAATCCATAAATCCCACGACTGCTCAACATGCAAGTTACTGAAAACGACCCTAACCCCTTAAGACTGAAGAAAAAGCAATCTCACCAAAAATAAGTGATGACCAAACCAGAGCATTGACACTTTAGCTCCATAGACTAATAATCCCAATGCAACAAAAAAATAATATATCTTGCAATTATCTCACAAAATTACCACCTACATCTAAACTGTACTTCACTTAGTACCAAAACAAAAATCTAGAGGGGAGAACAACGAAAGCAAACACATAACAATGCGCACCTTCCACATAACAATGCGCAAAGCAAATAGGTGCATGGGAAATGTCCATTATAAAGAATGAAGTTAATATCACAGGCATTCAAATGGGACGGGCCAGCCACACCACCTCCTATCCTATTACATGTCGAAGGAACATTCCTTTTTGCCTGGCTCGTCATCCCAATCGAAGGTGTATTAATAAAATTTTAAGTTCATCTAAGAGAAGATTTATTTTGAGTATTATTTTATTTAAAAGTTTTAAGTTTACACGGAAGTTGGTTTATCTTAGGTATTATTCTTTTTAAATAAAAGAATATGTTTAATGGTGTTTAAAATAATTATTAAAGAAACTACCGTTCAATTTAACCCAAATAGTTATCTGAAGTATTATTTTTACATCGAAAATTTTATTTTTTAAATCTAACTTAAATAATTATATGGCCAACTGTGATCTTTCCACCGAAATTTTATTCATACATTACATAAACAATTTTAAATAAATCCAATTTTCCATAATACCATTTTCACGCTGAAAAAGTGAAAAAACCAAATAAACTCATTGACACGTATGCGGAGGAATCCTCGTATAAATTGACAACCACAAGCAAAAAACTATTGAAGTCATTTTTGCCTCGAAATAAGGAGGACCCACATAACGAATGCCTTGAACCCAAATGGCAAATAGATCTCTCTAGAACGTTTAGACCAGAAGCAATATTGGAGAAGGCATTTACTTCTACTTTATTTTCATATAAAATTATTTACCAACTATTGGTTTCAACCCTTTTTATTCGCATCATTTCGTCCTTTTTAGCTTCGTTGACTGTTAGCGGTCGAGAAAAGGCTGAAGCACACGTCAACAGAACGAGCGCGGTTGGCGGTCGGAGTAGATTGAGTGAGTGTGAAGAGATCCATGAGAGTGAAGCCGCAGCTGGATCAGCTTTAAACCTGTGCTGCTTCTTTAGTTCACAGCTTCTTCTTTCTCTAAAGATAGTTTTGGACCTGTAATGCACGGGATTCTTTTACCAGGTCAGCTATTTCCACGTATTCTCTTCGCATATTTCCTGTGAAGCCCTAGTTTTGGTAGCAAATGGTCGGAATATTGCCCTTATTCTACCTGTTTTCCTTTCTCGAGAGGGATCAGTTTCCCGTTGGCTGGTGGAGTATTTCGATTCTTTCCATGCTTGTTCCTTAAAATTTATGGAAAAGTTTCCCCTGAATATATCAGAACTTAAAAAATTATTATTTTTATTTTGCCCGTGTTGATTCTTGAGCTTGCCTGTGGGGTGGTTGTATTTTCTCTCTGTACACTTTTTTTATTTCCCTATTTAAGAAAAATTATTTGCTGTGTCTATATTTGGAATTCATATTATGATGCTATTTTTGTGTGTTTTATTTTCATCTGCCAATTTTCAAGTTTTAGGTTTACTGAATTGCTTTTCGGATCTGTGCTCGATGCTTTGTTGCATAAAAAATTCAGTTTCTTTGTCTAGTACCAAATGGCATCTCTAAGATTGCAATAACTGCAACTCTTTATCTTGGACATTTTATGACTAGGGACCCTTTTGCGCAGTTCAATAAATTAAGGTGTGGCCAGCGGGGGATGCTCATTGACGCACTGTACTCTGTTGAAGTTTCTGTTCATGTAAAGTTTGAGCAAGGTGAACCAAATAAGACATGTTAGTAAAGTGCATTCAGAATTACTTGACATGTCTTTCAGAAGATAGTTTACATTCAATAGTTGGCTACAGTAACCAATGCAAAATTGGCACAAACAGTGAGTTGAATGACTGAGATTTAGTTCAATAGAAATAAATATATGTGACCTGCTAATAGCGTTAAGAGCTTAGAGAGCCTCTATTATGCCTTTGGTTGCATTTAATTTCTGTGCATGCGGTTATGTTCACTTTTTGATCCTTGAACTGTTTTGAGGAGATTGGAACTGTGGTATTTTGGGACTTAATCGAAAATTGTCTACGATGTTTCAGGTCAAAGTATTTTAGGTACTTCCAGATATGATATTCTTTATATTGTCTGTACTTCGTGGGCTTTGCGAGTGCTTTGTATTTGTATTTTCTTTGACTAAAATGTTGTCTTCTTACTAAAGAAATAGACAAACATTTATGAACATTGACGTTAGATATGATAACCGCATCATAAGACAGCATACATTTAAATCCTTTGATTTCTTCACAAGGGTGCCTGTTGTAAAAATGCTCAAAGCTGACAAAAATTAACATTCATTAGTTTCACTACCTAAGAGGCACCTGTTTGGACTAGGGATGCCCAAACATGCTCAAAAGGGTCAAGGCTTATCTAAGTATCTTTGGAATGTTGAAAATTTTCCTTGAATGCTCTTTAAATGGAAGAGGACATCCCTGAGATGGGGGCTGGGTTCCCCAATCCTTGGGGTTGTCATAGAAAAAAGCAACATGTCTCTTGCTGCCACCTCGCCCTTTGGGGACTAGGAAATGCTGGGGTTGTTAAATCTCCAATACCAGATCTGATTTATTTATACCTCAACAATTGTTTTATACTAAGATTTTTTTTTACTTAATAAAACTTAAAAATTGCTGGAAAATTAAATTTGCAGCAGAAATAAAATAGTGAATTTAGTCACACAACAATAGAAAATTTTGCTGTCCTGAGTGTTAGCTCAGTTGGTTGAGTTTATGTTGTTAAAGCACCTTTGCTATTGAGAGGTCACGGGTTCAATTCTCTTGACACTTTCGAGGTCAGGCTTTGTGGTTGAGCTGATAGGAAGTGATCCTTTTGTGTAGATCTACGTGGTGCAAATATTCTGTGAATGTAGCGATCATTGATCTCTGGGGACCGTGAACCACATAGAAAAAAACAATAGAAAATTTTGCCCTAAACAATCCTTCACTTTATATTACTCAAGAAAATCAGTGCCTAGATCCATGGAGAATACACAAAAAATTACGATTGCTTGGAACTTGCATCAGCCCCTCTGAAAATCGGCCTTGAGGAATTCAACCCACTATAACTCAACCCTCTTGGAAGATTTTGGCCTTAGAGAATTCAGCCTCCCTCATCAGCTATCTTGACCCCTCTTTCTCCCTTCATACAACCCCTGTGCACTTGAGAAGTGGTCCCTGGATAACTGGCCCTCCCTCCAGAACTCAACCCTCCTCTTCAACGATTCGACCTCTCTCTAGGACTTGGCCTCCTAGAAATCTGCTTTCAAAATTTCCTTATTGCGATCCTTTTCACTTCTCTTCCTGGAGTCTCTCACTCCTTGAGAAAATCACTTTCACGACAATCTCAAAAGCGATAATATTAAATCCCAACCTTCTTAGATCAATGGTGGAGATTGATCTGAGTCACTTAAATAATTTAATATTTATCTTTAGATAAACATTAGCCCAAAGTCAACATTAATTAAACAAGTGATTAATGTACTTTTCCTAAGTTATACCTAAGAAGGAGATCATATTAGTTGCTCCTCTTGAACAACCACCTAAAGAGGGCTTCTTCTCCTGCATGCTAGACGAAAGCCTATGTAGAAGATGTTTTGCAACTACAAAATCAACACTTCCTCGTAGGAAGGGATTCTCCACCAACCCCATTTTATCTCTGTAGAACACAAACCTCCCTTTCTCTAGAGGCTTGGTGAGAATGATTTCTACTTGCTGCACTATGGAGATGTATACTGCAATCTCACAACATCTCTTTGGATCTTTTCTTTTAATGAAGTGGTACTTGATCAATATGTGCTTGGACCTGTCATGAAACACTTAAGCTTGATGCAACTTTGATTATCTATAGTCAATCACTATAGACCCCATCTCAAGGCCAAACAACCCTGAGAGCGTTTTGTGAAGCCATATGGCCTTACTACGGGCCTTATTTGCAACTATGTACTTGGGCTCTGCTAAGCTAAGTGTTACTAACTGTTCCTTCCTACTAAACCATGCAATACTGTTGACCCTGAGCTAAATCAACATGCAAATGTACTCTTCCTGCCCATTGCACCCCTAACCTAATCTAAATTTATAAGCCCTATAACTGCACTCCACAAACTTGGACATATCTCAGTCCATAGTCCACTGTGCCACACAGAAACCTCAACACATGGTTTGTTCCCACCCAATGAACCCTCCTTGGCTCCACCATGAACTGGCTGAGTATGTTCACTGCAAAGCATATATTTGGTTTAGTATTAACCAGATACATCAATGGCATGATCAACTACCTATATAGTATGGTATCCACCAACTCACCCTCAGAAACATTAAGCTTCCTCAAGTTGGTAATCACGGGTGTAGATATTGTTTTGCCATCCTCCATCTTGAATCTATTCAGAATCTCAATTGCATACTTTCCTTGCCCTAGGAAAATCTTCCTTGGCTACTGCCACATCCAATCCCAAAAAGTAGCGCATCAATTGAATATCTTTCATCTCGAACTCCGAAGCAAGGTCCTCCTTGCACATCCTTATGAGCCTCTCTAATCTTGTAAAAATGATATTGTCAACATATAGTACCAACTCAAGCGACTCACCATCGACAAGTACGTAATACAAGTTGGAGTCTGCCTCACTCTTGGTGAAGCCCAATTGAAGTAGATACCCACCAATCCTAGAGTACCATGTGTGAGGTGTCTGCTTAAGTCCATATAAGGCCTTCTTCGATATGCATACATGGGACCCCCTCCCATGCACCTCAAATTCCTAAGGTTGCTCAATATACACTTCTTCCTCAATTACCCCATTGAGGAAGGGAGTTTTCACATTCATTTGATGAATCTTCCACCCCATCTGAGGCAATAGATATAATTGCCCCAATAGATGTATATCTGGTGACATGTGCAAATGTCTCCTCATAATCCACTCCCTCCATTTGGGAGAACCCTCATGCTAGGAACTTCGCTTTGTACTTCTCGATACTGCCATCTGCTGCATGCTTGATCTTGTAGATCCATTAAGAATTGACCATTGACTTCCCCTTATGCCTTGGTACGATCTCCCAAATATCGTTCCTCTTGATGGAACTATACTCTTCCAGCATAACATTCCTCCAAACCTAATGTTTTGTTGCCTCCTCGAAGGTAGAAGATTCAGACTCACTGATGCTTCTAATCAAGACCATATAATTGGAAAATCTGGCTAGTGGTCTACTCTCCCGGAAGGTCTTGCTAGGAGCCTCCACATGTTCCTTCGCATCTCTCAATGTTTTCTTGGCCCATCTTGGCCTCCTCCTAATAGAGCTCGAAGGAACATCTTGCTCCTCCTCTTGATTAGAAGGTTGTGACCTTACTACTAGTGTTGCTAGTCACTATCCAACCTTTAAAGCCTCTAGCTCCCTATCCTTTGCCACTGTTGGACTTCTCTCATGCGACCTCTCAAAGGTCCTACCCTCCTCAAATCTGACATCTCGGCTAACTACTATCTTCATTCCCCTTAGAAGGTAGACCCTCTAGACCTTTGAGATGTCACTATATCCAATAAAAATCCCTCTCTTAGATGAGGGTTCCAACTTAGTCATCTTCTTTGATGGAATATGGGCATACATTGGGATATTGAAGATGCGAAGATGGCTCACCTTTGGTCTCCTTCCTGTAAATGCCTCCTCAGGAGTCTTGTCCTCTACTACCCTGTGAGGACTCTTGTTCTGCTATGTTACAAGCCCCTAACCACAAGAACATAGGCAAGTCTTGATCATGGATCATTGCCTTTGCTGCTTTGACCATAGTCTTGTTCTTCCTCTGAACCACTCCATTTTGTTGCAGATTGTAGGGCATTGTCAATTGTTTCTTGATTCCTGGCTCCCTTTAGAAACCCTTGGACTCATTGGAGGTATACTTGCCCCCATGACCAAATTTCAGGACTTTGATCTTCTTCCCAGTCTGCTTCTCCACAAGATCTTTAAACTCTTGGAACTAATTGAAGGCCTCATCCTTGGCCTTCAAAAATTAGTCGATGTCCTCCTGAAATAGTCATTTATAAAAGTCACAAAATAACTAAACCCGTAGATAGACTACACTGACATAGGACCACAAACATCAGAATGCACCAATTCCAACAATCCCTTGGATTTGATCTCATTGTTAGGAAATGTTGCTTGCGCATGCTTGCCAAGCGCACAACCTTTGCACACACTGTCTTGCTCCACTATGAACTCCAAAAATCTAGTGACCATATCCCCTAATAGTGGTGGATCCCTTCATTGTAGATGCCCTATCCTCATGCCAAAGTTCACTGTGGCTGTCACTGTAATGTACAAGGGCCTTCACTAGTTGTCCTCTCAACAAATACATGTTGCTCCCTTTGTTGCCTATCACTCACCTCATACTAGGATTAGCTCCTTTCAGTCTAACGGATACCTCACCTCCCGTGAAACTGACTTCAAGTCCTTTATCCTTTATCCTTCATAGCCAAAATGAAGAGCAAATTTTCCTCCAACCTGACTACATACAAGAATTTCTTCAACTCCATAGGAATCCCGAAGTCAAGATGGAATTCTATGCTACCAATAACCTCCATTGAATACCTAGCATTATCAACAAGTTCCACATGAAGATCACGGTGCTCCTTGGCCATATTAGTGAAGAGGTCATGAGATCCTCTGCTGTCCAAATCAAACACCACGTGTCATAGTGCTTGGAAGATATGACGCCGATGCAAACTCATCAAATTTCTCAACTAAATCATCTATTTGTGCAGATGCAACTGTTGATGCCTTCCCTTTGCCTTTGTTCTTGTTGGGGTATTGTCCAACATAATGACCATACATGTGACACTTGTAGTCTATCTATTCACGTTTTGGAGTTTTTCCTGGCATTTTTTTGGTCAAATTTGCCCGAAATTTGGTAGGGATTGGTTAGAATCACAAGTTTGAGTTATAAACTTTGCACAATTTGAGTGCCTCAAAGTTTTTCAAGGCCCTAAAGCCATTCATGCATTCAAAAGTGCATTTTAGATGACAAAAAAATTGGATTTGATAAAAAATTGTTTCGTTGGATTTTGACCAAAAACACCAAAACATAGAATAGTTTGACATCATCCTTGTGACATGTAAAGCACTTAAATTTGTTCATGTCCTCCTTTTTCTCTCCTTGTGAAGATCCTCCTCCACGCTTTACCCTTGCCCTTCTTTGCTTGCCCTGTAGGAGCAAGCTCCTTATCTCAATCACCTCTACGTTGTTGACCATATATCAAACTTTTCCATATCTCCTTTTGGGTGAAGTCGTCTCACAACTTGGTCCAATCAAGAAGCATGTCTCTAGCAATGACACCTGTTACAAAGGTAGCCCATTGCTCGAAACAACCACTTGTGGCTATCTTAAAAAGTTCATCCCCATCCACAATGTCCCCAAGAACTGATAGTTCATCACAAATTTACTGGATCCTTGTGAAGTATGAGGCTATAGTTTGAGATTTGTTCATTCTTATGTTACTTAGTGTTGAAGAATGTAACTAGTTTCGGTCTTCATAATTATCATTTGACTCATGTAATGATGTAATCTCTATGTATTGATCAAAAGAAGAAAGAAAAATGTAAAAGAAAATTATTTATAAAGCATGGGTTTCATGCTTGGTTCCATGGTCAACAGGTCAAAGCATCCATTGCATGCTTATAGGGTTTGTTATGAGTCAAAGGTCATTATTACAATATAAAAGACCCTTATGGGGACATGTATCAAAGAAATAAGCATTATTTTGTATTTTAGAAAAGTCTAGATACTCCAAAAAGAATCAAGTCGGCCAATAAGTATAGTCGGCCTTAAGTAGGCTTGAAGGGCCACACGAAAGGCTATAAAAGGATGGTTGCGCTCTCCATAAGGCAAGACAAAAACTCCCATTTTCTTTCGCTTGAGGTCTGCGATTTGGAGGAAGTGTGAAGGTTTGTAAGAGGATGTTCAAGGGCAATTCATAGGAGGGTTGATCCATTGTGCAAGGGACCTAGGGTTACCTTAGGCCTAAGATGACGAAGAGAGCACTTTTATGATGAATTTCCTTGATGCTGCCCTTGATGATCACTTGGAATATTAAACTTGTCATCTTGTGTCTTGGAGGAAGATAAGGGTCTTGTTTTTGGTTTTGGAAGTCTCCTTTGAATTCATTCTATAAGAAGAGAAATTTCTGATGGGCTTCCCCTTGGAGGGGTTTTGCCCTGGCTTGAGCCTATTTCCGATGTCTCTCTCTTTATGATTGTGATTTTCATGTTTTGGCATTTATTTGATGATGAGAATATAAACATAATAATCTAAGAACTAAATATCACAAGTAAATGTCATGCATGGAAAATGTTAAAAGCTAAAGTGGCTGCCATTTATTGATTTTATGGTATCAAAGCTTAGTCAAGGCTTAGGCAACTAGAAAAGACCATTGTTTTTGTTTCCCTTATGACTAGGGCTGCAAAGACTATGGGCGGATCGAATGAGTAAATGGCTTTCCTTTTTAGCATTTTACTAATAGATAGAAGGTCGAAAAACTTTGACATAAGGCACCAATAGCCGCAGATTTGAATCTCTGTGACATTGCTTCAAGAGGGCTTCTTGAATATGGATCAGAGGGATATAGATCCCTGTGGTAAGAGTGAGGTCTTGGAAAAATATAGGCCTAAAAAGTTCAAAGAATCCTAAGTTATGGGTATAAACTTTTGTGGTATCTAAAGAAGACCATAATGCCCCACACCTCATCCTAGAGGCCTAAATTAGGCTGAAGTCTTGTGCTTGAATATCGAGAGGCATTGAAAGGAGAGCTAGTAGCTCAATGAAAAGGAGGAACGAAAATCTAACAGTGAAAAAGATTGAAGTGATAATGAACAAAACTAGAGTAGAGGACGAGAAATCTCCTTCAGAGACCGTAAGGCATAATCTGCAAAGTTTTGTGAAGACATCATGAGGTTACATTATGAAAGGACATGGGCCGTGATATAGTCTTATAGGCTAGAGTAAGGAATGTCTAGTAAAGGTGTTTAGGTCGATTGCTATGAAAGATCTTTAGGCTTGTTTTAAAAGGCATATATAATGAATGATATGGAGCCCTAGTTTGAGGGCTAAGTCACGGATATGCTTATTCAAGAAGTTTATATTGGAAGCACTCATTATGTAAAGGATTCAAGTCCTTGTCTCTATTTACTACAATGATTGTGTTAAGCCAAGGGTGGAAAATGATCAGTATTGAATCTATTTTAGAAGTTAACAAAGGCTTAAAGAAGGTCTACAGTCTGACAAGAATATAACATCTCCAAGAAGGCTTCAAATATCTTAAGAAATAGGTAACAAAGCTATTCATTGATTTGAGAAGAAAGAACATCTGAAGCTAATATAGAAGCCTAGCTTAAAAGGCTGTAACACCATCTAAATTCATATTGCAATTAAGAGAGACTTTTGTGGTAGTCTTGGAGCTGGTAGAAGTATAGAAACCGAAGAAAGCATCTTGAGTTGGCACTACTATTAGAAAGATCATGACATCAATGGACGGAGCAATACCTTTGATTGTGATGAAGGCTTTGTAGCAACTTTTGATCGTGGAGGACTAAGGTATGTAGTCCTAATTTAGGCCTCTAGGCTTAACACCCTAGATGGCACTTGGAAACCCTAAACCTAATCTGCTTGTTCCTTGATAGAAACCCTAGTTCTTGATTTCTAGGGTTTATAGGTAGTCTAGGGTATATATGGTAAAGCCTAATGTGGATGGATGTGGATGATTATTTGGGTAAGACATCATGTCCCTAAGAGCTAATTAGGGTTTGTACTTGAAAACCCTAAGAATTCATCCTCTAAGATTGCATGGAAACCCTATTTTGATAATGTGACATTAGGCTATTGTACTTGTATTTTGCTTGGTTGTACTTGTCGATGAATTTTGCAGGTGCATAATAAAGGAAGCAAAATGAGAAGGATGGCTAAGCAAAGCAGGGCTTTTGCTTTGGTAAGCATGATGGAAGGAGGGAACTGTAAGGACCTTGGAGGTATTAATGTTATCAAGTTCATTAAAGAAGTAAGCATGCATCATTGTGTTTTTGATTTGGTATGGCATCGTGTGATAATAACATATCTAGAGTATACTTGGTTGGATTGCTTTACAAGAATCATCTAATCTTTTAAAGTTTCAGATCAACTTGTGTAAGTTTCATCCTTTTATTATCTAACATTATGTTAGAGGTGGTTATTTTGCTAAGATGGATCCTCAAGATCCTATAAGAACTCTCACCTTTGAGGATCTTAGAAGAAGCATCACGACATTTCTCTTGAAGGATGATGGATTGCAGTTGGTCAGGTTGTAATCTCATAAGGAAAGAGATCTATTTCTCTTTAAATATGAGATGCTAATTCACTTAAAGTCGAATATCTAGATGATTGTATGAAAACATAAGGATGCATATTTAAAATAAACTTTTGGGTAGGACTCATATACATCCGGCAAGCAAAGTTAGTCATTATGATGCCTAGGAAGATGTAATTGACTTACTCTAGAAAGATGAAATTTTGAAGACCTTTTCATGTTGAACATCTAACATGATCTTTGAAAGAGAATGGTAACTTGGTAATCAAGTTTGTTCCTTGGGCACTCTGATGCATAAAAATAGACTCGTGTGGCGATGGACCATGAGGATGTTGATGCCTGGTTGAGAAGGTCGTCATAAGGTAAGTTTTTTGTTAATATCTATTAGTTGTTATCTGGTTAACATGTTGTTTTGCTACTTGGAAGGATGTTGCAGGTGTACATGATGATAGTTGAGGCAAGATCAATTGTGTGAATACAATGTTTGAAGAATGTTGAAAGAAAGCCCAACATTTGGTACCTAGCAACTATGAAGTCAAAGGTTGTAGTGCGAGAAGATAACCTGAAGGTCAAAGTTCGTACTACAAGAAGGAAGACCACTTTCATAAGGAAGCTATGATCAACTTGAAGTCTGGGAAGGCTCGAAAGAATGCTTTCCTTGATGAAGATGAAATGAAAGTGATGTACAAAATGGATGGCTTGGAACATGTCATAAAAAAGATGGCTCTGTGACTTGTGATACTAAGAAAGGTAGCATGCTCGATATAATGAGATGCTGAGGAAAGAGGGAGTTATGCAAGCTTTGAGGAACTGATAACTGAATGAAAGACAAGTAAGAGAACTTGTGGAAGTTTGGAATCTCCTCTAGTTTTGAGAGGGAGTAAAAGGATTCTCCTTGAATAGGAGCAAGATATCCTCCTTATTTGAGAGGGAGTGATGGTGGATAGTTCTTATCCCTATGTTTCATGCATTAGACGAGGACTAACAACTGTAAGTCTCAGTGAAGGCCATAAGGTAAGAATGGTGTCTGAAGGATTGGATAAGCATCTAAGATTGGTACTCCTTGAGGATTGAAAATCCAAGATAGGAAGTAGTCTCGTGGATCGACACTCTTTGAGGATATGACAGGTATCCAAGATAAGAGTGGGTGATGAGGACTTGTATTCTTTGCGGATTCAGGACCAGGAAATTAAGATAAGAATAGTCCTAGAAGGACATACCTTGTGGACATCCGGATAGGGTATGTGCCTTATAGAGGTAGAGTGGTATATCACGTAAAACCTCCCAGCATAATGCTCTTGAATAATAAGAGCTTGTCTAATTAGGCCTCAGAGACAATGCTAGTTGATCATAATGTTGATGCTTACTAGATGGGTTATCAATCCGTCTCTTCTTATGAGAACTTTTCAAAGGGAGTATTGTCCTTGTATCTGTTGAACAATTATGAATACCTCCCTACTTAAGAGAGTGTGTTGAAGAATGTAACTAGTTTCGATTTTCATAATTATCATTGGGTTCATGTAATGATGTAATCTCTATGTATTGATCAAAAGAAGAAAGAAAATTGTAAAAGAAAATTATTTATAAAGCATGGGTTTCATGCTTGGGTCCATGGTCAATAGGTCAAAGCATCCATTGCATGCTTATATGGTTTGTTATGAGTCAAAGGTCAATGTTACAATGTAAAAGGCCCTTATGGGCACATGTGTCAAATAAATAAACGTTATTTTCTATTTTAGAAGAGTCTTGATACTCCAACAGGAATCAAGTCGGTCAATAAGTAAAGTCAACCTTAAGTAGGCTAGAAGGGCCACACGAAAGGCTATAAAAGGATTACTTTGCTCTCCATAAGGCAAGACAAGAAACTCACATTTTCTTTAGGTCGAGGTCTGTGGTTTGGAGGAAGTGCGAAGGTTTGTAAGAGGATGTTCAAACTTCAAGAGCAATTCGTAGGAGGGCTAATCCATTGTGAAAGAGACCTAGGGTTACCTCAGGTTTAAGATAACGAAGAGATCACTTTTATGATGAATTTCCTTGATGTTTCCTTTGAAGATCACTTGGGAATATTCAACTGGTCATCTTGTGTCTTGGAGGAAGATAAAGGTCTTGTTTTTGGTCTCGGATGTCTCCTTTGAATTCATTCTATAATAAGATAAATTTCTAATGGGTTTTCCCCTTGGAGGGGTTTTGCCCTGGCTTGAGCCTATTTTTGGTGCCTCTCTCTTTATGATTGTGATCTTCATGTTTTGGCATTTATTTGATGATGAGAATATGAACATAATAATCTAAGAAGAACTAAATATCATAAGTGAATGTCATGTATGGAAAATAATATAAGTTAAAGTGGCTACCATTTTATGATTTTCCAACACTTAGTTTCTCTCTTAGCACCATCTTCTTGTTTTAGTTGTTACTTTGGTATAGGTTCATCAACGTTGACCAAATTTGGTGAGCCGTATGCTTGCTTGATATGTGACGGATTATGTGATCCTTTACAATTTCCATCATGATCCCTCTTACCTTCACATCATTCAGATCGTGTTTCATTGCTTATGTAGGATCCAAAGGAACTTGTATCTCTTTTTCTGCAAGTTCCCGTAGGATGTTTTCCATCAGAACAATGGCTACTCTCCTACCTATCTTCAAATCTTAGACTTGATGATGCTGTCTCACCAGATTGATTTTAGCCACAAAAGCCTTGTTGCAAAATGAAATTTTGTTGGTAAAACAATTTTGTTGCTGTAAAACCCTTGTGGTATATGATCTCCCTCATAGAGTTTCTAGTGCTTTGATACCATGATAAATCTCCAATACTAGATTTGATTTATTTATAACTCAACAATTATTTATTACCTAGAAATTATTTATTCAACAAAATTTGAAAATCGTTGGAAAATAAAATCATTGGAATTTTAAGTTTCAAAAATTTAGTTTGCAGTGAAAACAAAATTGGGAAATCAATCACACAACAGTAGAAAATTTTGCCCACAACAATCTTCCTTTGGAAAATCAACCTTAAGGAATTAGGTCGACTAAAAATTAGCCCTCCTGGAAGATTTCGGCTCTGGAGAATTTAGCCTCTCTTACCAGCTAACTCGGTCCCTCTTTTGCCCGTTGTACAACACCTACGCACTTGAGAAATCGACCTATGGATAACTCGACCTCCCTCCAAAGCTTGACCATCCTCTTCAACAATTTGGCCTGTCTCTCGTAGGCTTGGCCTCCTTGAAATTTGCTCTTGAAATTTCCTTGCTGCAATTCTTTTCTCTTCTTTTCAGCCTTGGAGTCTCTCCCATAGGTTCTCTTTATAATTTATCCATGGGTCAAATCCTTAATCTCCAAAGTGATAGACGACTAAGATTAAATCACAACCTTCTTAGATCAACAATGGAGATTAGATCTAAGTCACTTAAATCATTTAATAATTATCCTTAGATAAACATTAGCCTAAAGTCAACATTAATTAAATAATTAATCAATGTACTTTTCTTAAGTTAAACTTAGGAGGAGATCATGTTAGTTGCTCTTCCCAAACAACCACCTAAAGAAGACTTCTTCTCTTGCATGCTAGACACAGGCCTATGTAGAAGACCTTCTAAAGCTACACAATCAACAAATAATGATGCATCAAGGAGCCAATTTGCGATTAGACAAATGTCCCTTCCCTACATACATATTCACTTTGGCTTTAACCTCAAGAGATTCTACATATTTTCAAAAAATGTTGATCCTTGAGTAGATAAGTACAACCCCGTTGGATCTAAATTTGTGACTCCTCCCAAATGGGATAGATTATTCATTCGATAAAGGTTGCATGACATTGCCGTTTCTAAAAATAGATATCTTTGTTAGTCCAATCATAGTGTCAAAGACAATTCAACTTACTTGTGAACAATCCAGTTGTCTCCAAGGACCCTTTCCAATGGAGAGGGGCAACAAAAATAATATTGACCTTTTCCAATGGAGAGGGGCATCAAAAAGAATATTGTTCTTATCAACAATCCATGCCCTAAAGGGTTTGGCAACTTTGCAACTTCACATAACATTCTTACTAGCTTAAGCTTTGTTACAAGTCATGCAACATCGATTTGTAAGGTTAAAGTGATCTAATTGATTCTGACCATTGAACTCTCAGGGATGATGAAACCATGTAATCCCTCTAAATACTTTGACACCTTCGAAGCCATCTCCTGTCCTTGATTTGGGATGGTCCACATTTTGTCAAAACAATGAGTAAAGGAATAATTTGGTTGGATTTTAAAATATAGGTCCTTTCTCTATAATCTATTAAAGATTTCTTGTAACTTTCTAAGATAAGTTAGATAAGATATTTTTATTAATGTCCAATGAATGACAACAATAGTAGGTCTGTGGGATTGGAAGTACATCTATTACAAGTATAAGAGAGTGAAAGCATCTCCTATAGCTACTCTTATTAAAAGTAGAAAAACATAAAAAGCAATAGAAAAAAACAAGAACCTAGCTAGTAGAATTACAAAATAAGTGCAAGAACAAAAACTAAGACCATGACAAGCAGAAAGAGTAGGTGTCAAGGCTTCTTATAACAAGATGCAAATGTTGAATGAGGGGAGATGAAAGAAGGCTCCTCAAGAAAGCAATAATCGTTGCGAAGGGGGTGATGTACTATTGTATAGTGTTGTTTGGAGAATACCCGAGGTTGAGGGGACTTGGTTATGTAATCCTAAGAGGAGTATAGGATTGATGAGGTCCATCACTCCTAACATCCAAGTACAAGGCAAAGAATCTTTGAATGGAAGACTGATTGCTTGAATGAACATGGAGAGTAATACTGTGTAGAATAATTCTGGTTTTAAGGCTTCCTGGAGTCGGTTTATTTGTTGATTTGGCGGTGTCTATCTCGGGGTTTGGATTGAAGGTCCTAGAAGTCTTGTGGAGATTGGTTGATCAAATTGGGGTGGGGTTCAAAGAAGACTCGAGGTCTCATTGATCTAGTATTTGAAGTGTTTTAGTTATCTACTTGTTTGCTTCCCCAAGTGGTTAAAACCACAAGAAATACATGATTTGATTGATGGGCTCTAGTTTGGGAGGTCCTTGTAGGGACCATGATTTGTGTTTTAAAACCTAACTCATGAAAAGAGCTAGGAATATATGGTTTGGACAACAAAAGAGTGTGGAGAGGGAGCCTCTCGAGTCCTTGTATAAGTAGTAAAAATTCTTCTTGATCTCATAGTGGATGGGATATTTGAAAATGAGGTTCTCCTTTGACTCGGTCTTTTACAAGTGGCATAACTTGCAAAGCCTATGAGGGCATGGGATGTTGTGATCTATTTCTACTTGAAGTTGATAAGAGCTAACACTGAATTAAATAAGGGGGGTCCTGAGGTTGTGCATCTAGTTTTAATTTGTAAGGTTTGACAATAATATTGTCTTGTATTTGCATGAAATGCTTTGAATAAAAAGCTATCTTGGGCTAAGACCCTTAGGGGGGCAATCCAAGTGCTTTTATGTATTGCTTATAAATATCCTCCCTAGTCACCTTGTCCATTTACTATTTAGATAGAAGGAAACCTAGAGCATCTAAGGAGCGCTTGAAAGGGGGAAGTCAATCAAGAAGTCAAAGGAACCATTAGGCTAGAAACTTTAAATATGTCTCAAGCTAACTGAGGCCTTGAAAATTGAACGCCCCAATTGTGTATAGGTCACGGTGATCATGATCTCATGCCTTCAAAAGTGGAGGTGATAATTGGAGAGGGCATTCTTCCATGTGTGTAAACACTAGTCATGCTTCTAGTGAACATTAGTCTTGCTTAGTTTAATTGTCTCATATAAAAGATCATAGAAGCTAGATAGGGCATCAATTTGTTTGTATAGCCCCTTATGAGAGAAGGCCAAGTTTTTGTCATCAACAAATAGAAGTAAGGGGAGCAAGGCATGGTTGCATTGCGAGGCACTTTCTACAACCTAGGTTGGTGAGATGTGTTGTCTTTGTGATGCATATTGTCTAAAAAAATAATTAGTACAAAACAAAAAAAAATATATATATATATTACGTGCTTACAATTAATGAAAATTAGACAAATATAAATACAATTACCAAATAGATTCATGTTAAATTCTACAATTGACTATTGAAGAGATTGCAACATGCATCCCCAAATGTTGGAACTTTGCCATTGTAATGTTATACAAAACCAAAAATAAAGTGAATAATAATGCTGAAATGTATCTTTGGTTAAGGGCATCTCTTTGGTACTGTTCTTTGTTGTTTCTCTTTGTTCTTTTTAGTCATTGAATTTGATATGGTACGTCTGGGGTGATGCATGGATAATAAATAGGGGCATCTACAACCTTGTGTCATGTGTAATGTTACTAAATTAAATAAAAAAATGATCTCAAAAAAAACAAAAAATTAAAATATATCCCACCATAATAATAAAAAACTAAAGAAAGGGATCACTATAATAAAATAAGCTAGTATAGATCTATCTTAACTCTAGATTTATAAAGCATCAAGAGGGATCGAATTCTTGAGGTGCAAATCTTGAGTCAAGGTTTGCACCTCAAAGGAATCAATCCCTCTTGACGCTTGGCAGATTGGAATTAAGATGGATCTATATTGATGTAGAAGACAATCGCCCCTTCACATATATACTCCTTGGGAAAGGACTCAGTGAATCAATACAAGTTTTAAAGAGATTTGACAAGAGAGGGAAACAATATTTGATTCATGTAGTGATCCTAATGAAGCCTTAAAGGGCATGAGTGGTGTAGAGACAACCAAGAATCGGCTCATAAAGTCTCATAATGGTAGCCAAAAGGGCCTCCAAAATACCAATGTCACATAACTTTTGGAATCAGGCCTCTCCCAATACTAAGTCCACAAAACAATAGAATACTAGGAGAGATGACGGGCTTCCACAATAAAGGAATGGAGTGTGGAGATGTGATCAACCATCTTATACTTTGGGCATTCTTTGACCATGATGTGCCTCATCTCAAGCTCATTTGATAGTTATATGTGAAGGATTTTAGCATAAAGATCGATGAAGGTGTGTCAAATCATGTCTTGTAATTGTTAGGGTCTATGTTAAATTTTTACACATAGGAGGGAGATAAACACAGACATGCACACATGGATCAAAGACCTACATGGAAACCCAAACCCCAAAAAACCTTACCCCCTTTAATTCCATCACTTAGAGTTCATAGCCAAATAATGGCCCACTTCCTCTTCAATTAACACAACGCCTACTTAAAGTGTTAACAACTCTTGGAAATGATCAAATCAAGCATACGCTTGTCAATTTCTCTTCCAACAATAGCTCTTTACATATGTAAACAACCTACGTTTGGTCTTACAACAATAACCCTTTACATATGGAAATGACCTATCTTCAAACCGTATAAAAATATCTCTATCCTAAAGGGATCACCGTCATGCATTTTCTCTAAGACTCCATGCATTACTTCCCCTTGACACAAGTAATGTATGAACTATGAATGAGATAACCATAACCATCAAGAAACTTCCTTCAAGAATGAATAATCACATTACTTGTGATCTTGCGCTAAGGTATAAACACAAAGTTCCCTTAGTTGACAGACAACTCTATGAACTTGGTATATCATCCATTGGTTATCTCATTGCTCATCTACCATGCTCATTCTTAGCATGTGCCTTCAAGCCCAATTTGTCTTTCCTTTACATGCTTCTTTTTCTTCTAGCTTCAAGACTAGTCATGCCACATGATAGAGCTCCTTAGGCCAAACCCTAGGATGTAGGCCATAACAGAAGGTCCAACCAAATGATGAGGCTCTCAACTCAATATCATCATGTAAAGATTATCAAGCAATGACATTCTTAGTAACATGAGAATCTAGCGTGTTGTTGATTTCATTATATCCACTTTTGTAGAATTGATATCAACCTTAAGGCTATTAACGTGATAGTCCACTTTTGATAGAGAATTTGGTTCTACTTGTGGTTTGATACCATGTTAAAGTTTTACACCCGCAAAGAATAAATACAATTTTTCATGTCAGATCTAGTCTCTAATTCGTGTGTACATGCATGTGCTTATTCATCTCTTGCAAATGTAAAATTTAACAACCAACCCTTGTTTTGAGAATGGTTTGGATGATATGTTGGAACCATATTAGAGGGAAAATTAAACAAACAACATGATTAAATCAATCAACAATATGGTAATCAAGAGAGTGAATACCATGCTTAATAAACTCCTAGGGCCTTCGTCATTAACAACTCTATTGGTGCTTATGATTTTGACAACATTCTTGATGTCACCATGAGAAATGTGTCAAGAGTAATGGAGAGAAGCAATGTGGATTGGAATCTTTGTAGGGATGCCATAAAGGGAGGTAGTATGGGAGAACATGGATAGATGATGAATATTTGATGGAAGAGTGGCTTGTTTATGGAAAATGGTATGAAAAAAGGCTCTCGATGAATGGTTGTGAGCTTCAAGAATTTTGCATCTTCATATGAAAAAGAATTCATGGTTTGTATGATATAAGAGACACTAATAATCTTTTCTAAAGACGAGTAATGAAGGGGGGTGTTGAAAAGTGTAACTAGGTTCGATCTTCATAATGACATGTGTAATCATGATTTTATGCAATTGATGTAAAGAAGAGTTTAAAATTATTTTTGTAATGCTTGAATCATGGGTTCATGATCAAGGAATTTTATAGTTAAGACTCCCATTGTGAGCCTTTAGGGTTGGTCATCATGTCATAAAGTCTAGTGAGTCAATGTCAAGGATTGAAGACCCATTTGGGCATATTATACATTGTAAAAAGAGAATTTAGTTGTGTCAACGAACCCTCCAAGACCTTGTCACAAGCTATTCCTCATGTCGACCTTCTAAAAGGATGTAGATGTTTCTAGACAAGCATGTCGGCCCAAATACAAGGTGAAGTCGGCCTATTTTGAGAGATAGTCCACTATATATAGGGAAAATTGGCCTCCATTTGAAGACACTATTAAAATTTGGGTATCAGAGGACAAGTGGTTCCCTAAGGCTTTGATCTTTGGCCTAGGGAAAAGTGTCCAAATTTATTTTTTATTTTTCTCCTAAAGTGACTTTATAAGTGGTAAAGTCAATGTAATTTAAAAGTGACTTTATAAGTGGTAAAGTTACATTCTAATTTAAAAGTGACTTTATAAGTGGTAAAGTTACATTCTAATTTAAAGGTGACTTTATTAAAGTCAATGAAGAATTAGAAAGTGAAAAAGTGACTATGGAAATAAAAGGTTAAGTGGGTGAGTTAAAAAAATAGAAAGTGAGAATTAAATGCACATTTATTCTCATCCTTAGATCTAAATGAATCTCAGCCATTAGATCTTAGGGTAACCCAAGAGGTCATTTGGAGAGTAAAAGGAGAAGAGAAGAGGAAAAGATCATTTAAGAGAAAGAGGAGAGAACAAGGAGAAAATTTCTGAGCGGTGAGGAAGTGAAGGAGCACAACAAGAAGACATTTCAGCAAATCTGGGCAGCAACATTTATTGGCACACATTCCAAGGAAAAACCATATAGCAAGAGAAAGGCACAAAAATTGAGGAAGAGGGACAATAACAAGGGCACAAATTTTGAGGCAGATTTGGGCACGAATTTCGAGGCAACAATATTGCTGAAATCAGTACAGTCTATACAGTCCATACAACAAGTTATGGGCACATTTTTGAGGTAGGCCATACAACATTTAATGCTCTTTTATTGTTGTATTTTTTTTTTTTGTTTTCGATGTTTGCTGATTGGCATGATTTTCGAGGTGGATTTCAAGCAAGGAAATTGAGATAAGTTGTAATTTGTGGTTGTTGGAATTTTTATTGTGTATTTCAGTTTCTCTGTAAAAGCATTTTCAGAAATAAAGAAGAGCTCTCAAACTGGTTTTCCCGAAGCGCTGTAGGGGGTTTTTCCAGGGTCACATTGACCAAAAATCACTGTGTTATTTTTTGTGTGTGGCTGTCATAATTTTGCTGTCTTTTATTTATGCAATTTCAGCAGTTGTGAAATCGCTAAATTTGTGTTTTCAAAAAATATTTTCATTCCAGATTTTAGAATTTTTATCATGCTTGGATTTAAAACTAAATGCATGGAGTGATAGGGAAAACTGATAACTGGAGTGGGGGTTGAAATTTCTTCAGACACATTCAATCAAGAGTTTGAAATAGAAGAAAAGGTGAGAGAAACATAGGAGAAAGAGCCTCACATCAAGCGAAGAGAAAGAAGTCAAGGAGCCGAAGTATATTGATTTGGTTTGGGTATGTTTTGGTTGATTCCTCCCACATGCGCCAAGAAGAGAAGTACTGTTTGCTGCTTCAGGACGCCGAGTTGTTAAAACTATCCTAGAGGACCGAATCAAGGAAGAAGAATAAGTCTTTCATCAAGCCGAGTTGAAGAAGAAAGTCTCCCCATCCAAGCGAAGTGGTAACAAGATGCAAAAGTTGGTCTACATCCATCATACGTTCTACAACTAGGGTTCCTGAAGAAGCCGAGGGTTGCAGGTTTGCTCTAAGAAGTTGAGATCTGAAGGATAGTTGAGGAGGGAGAAGCCAACAATTTGACCATCGTTGACTAAAGGAAGAGGAGGAAGCCTCGTGTCTTGGTCTTGGAGAGGTTAATAAGTCAAGGGTATTGGTCTTGGTATTCGTCAATTGAAGTCTCTATAAGAAGAAGAATTCGTTTTGGGTTTTCCTCTCAAGTTGGAGAGGTTTTGGACTTGGCTGATTGCCTACATTCTATGTCTCTTGTCTATTTATTGTTTATACTATGGTAGCTGTTTGATGAAGAAGAACTCTATAATAATCTAAGTAAAGAAAAGATCCTAATCTAAAGATGTAAAAAGCATTCACAAACAGTTTTCATCAAATAGAAATCTCCTAATCCTGATGCCCTAGATTTCTCAACATGGTTTTAGAGCTAAGGTGACAAATCAAGAAAATGACATCTCATCAAGGGACACACAAGCACTCAAGGATCAAATCTCTAAGGACATCAAATCAAAGTTAAGATCTACAAAGAAGTGTTAAAACCCTAGACCAAAGAAGAAGTCTACACTAGAAGAAGTCTTGGGATCCTCAAAAGACCACAAAGACCCTACTCAAGTTGAAGAAACCTGCAAATCAAAGTGTCTTGAAGACTTTTCATCCAAGAGAAGCAAGATCAAGGATGTTGTTGTCATCTTCAAAAGGTTCCAAGGCAATCTCCCTTTTGTCGAAGCAAGGTCCTTACCATTGAAGAAGATCATCCAAGAAGCATCAAGACATCATCAAGAAGTCATCGTTGATCATCATCAACAAGGACATCGCCATCAAAGGATCTAAAGTGATCTCCCTCTTTGTGGAGTCAAGGTTCATTCTTGAAGAGAACTATCTTCATCAAGGAGAAGTTTTCTATTATCTATGTCATCTTCAAATTCAAGGAGGCAACAAGTGGAAGAAGCATCTTCACAAGTAAGTATATTTATTTCTACATCCGAATTTGTCAAAATGTCTTTTTGCAAGGAAAGCAACAAATTGGTTGGGGCGTTAAACTATCTTGCATGGAAGAAGAGGACAAATCTGAATCTCATTGAAATTGAGGTCATGGAAGATGTCAAAGGCTCAATCACCAAATCATCAAAGAAGATGCTCAAGCACTTGCAAAGTTTGTGAAAGGGGAAGTAAGGGCTCAAAGGATTCTCATAAAATCCATCAAGGATCCCCTCATCTATGTATCTAAACTCGAAACTTCAACAGAAATATATGACAAACTGGTAGAGTTGTTTTTTGTAAGTATTGCAGGAGAAGTTATCTCATTAAGGCAATAACTCTACAAGTTAAGGATATTAAAAGAAGAAGGAATAACCTCATACTTTATGAGGAAATATGAAATAAGGGATCAACTTCGAGATCTGGGAGAAATAATGTCTGATAAGGAGATGACCACTGTAGTAGTAAATGCACTACAAAAGGAGTGGGGTAACTTTACTTCAAGCATTTATGGGAAGAAAGTAGCTACTCCATTCCAAGATCTATGGTCACTATGCAAGATTGAAGAAATCAGGCTGAAGGCAAAAACAGATGTAGGATCAAATGATCAAAATCAAGCATATGCTGCTATGGCAAAGGGAAAAGGAAAGCCTCAGAAATTTGGTCCTTAGAAAAAGAAGAAGAACATGGCTAAGATTCAATGCTATTGATGTCAAGTATATGGGCATTATAAGAGAGATTGTCCTAAGCTCAAGAAGGACAATAACAAAAGAGGTAGAGAAGAAGTCCATATCATCGAAGAAGTGGAGGAAGCCGTAAAGAAGAAATCCAAGAAAGAGGAAGTGAAATATCTTTACTATGATTGAGATAGTCTTCCTCACCTAGTTCTTTTCAAGTTTTTGTTTTCAAGTTTTTTGTTGTAAGATATGGCTATCATGAATCAATAAGGAAAATCATAGGATGCATCATGGTATCATAGAAGCATTAAGAACAAGAGCTCGTGACATCATCATAGAGAGGCATACAAGATAACTGAAGTCTATGACAACCACCTATGGAAGGATATAACTCTTGGTAACCTCATTAGAAGCATAAGTGGTACTTATAGGAAAATGAGAAAGTCATCTAGTACAAAGCTCATCGTACAAAAGGAAGCATTTGCTGAATAAGGATACTCAAGATCCTCAATTGGAATCTTCATCGGAAGATTCACCGATTAATAGGAAGCAAGTGTTTGATCAAGAATTCCAACTGTTAGGAATTCATGGGATGTTGGGATGATGTCAAAACAAGTGAAGCAGATCAAGGAATTGAAGATCTTTCAATCAAGGAAGTTGCTGAAGGGAATCTAGATGACCTAAAGGAAAAATGAGATATGTATGCTTGTATTTGATAAAATAGAGTCATGTCAAATGGTTGCAGGTAACATGAATGAATTCTCTACCTTGAGAGCATGATCAAAAGAAAGGATCTCTTCCTTTAAAAGGATGTAGGAAGGCATGGGTCACACATCGATGAGGTGGTTGACAATAATTGGAGGAACTCTAGTTGAAAGTTCTTGGGAAGAAAAATGTGTGAAGAAAGAAGGGAAGAGATCATGGAATAGACAACTATGAAGAAGGCAATCAACATCCAAGGATTGAAAGATCTGACCAGGATATCCCCATGATAGATAGAAAGACTCTAATGAAGTTTGAAAAAGAAAGAGACCCTTGATAGCATATATTTTTTGGATATGCATCAATATGTATGCTGGATGATGATGCAAACAGAAAGATGTCATGATGAAAGACCATCAGAAAGGTAATTTTGATTTAATGTTCATTTCTTATTTTTGAATGACCTCTTGATGGGCTTATGCAGGGCTGCCAAGGGAAAAACTGTGGATGTCTTCCCACAACTAATGCCCATGTAGCAGGACGAAAGATCCTTAAGGAAACATGGCATGGAGAAGGCAAAGTGGCATGAAGGAAGATCAGATATGGACTAATGTATCACTTTCCAATGAAAGGAATCATGACATGACTGACTCATGGATGAAAGTGATGGATGTTTTGTGCCCTACGAAAAAGTCCCAAAATATGTAGACTCTATGACAAAGAAGTCATTCATGACATCAAAGGAAGGAGTTCTACAAGCAACTAGCTATCCCATGACCTTCACCCGAAGAGCTGTTGGAAGCAAGTCCTTAGTTAAGAGGGAGCTTGTGTACATTCCTGTTTATAGGAATGGGTACATTCCTTCAGTGGAATGGGTATGTCCTCCCTAGATTGAGAGGGAGAGATAGACACATCATTCTTGTCTTCAAGTGGGAAGACAAAATGGAGGATTGGGTAAACATCTAGTATCCGATACTTTTTGAGGATGAGTTAGGGCATCCAAGCTAAGAGTAGACGTAGAGGACCGATATTCTTTAAGGATTGGGAATTCAAGATAAGAATAGTCTTGGTGGAACATACTTTGAGAATCTGGGTGGGGTACGTTCTAAGAGAGACAATGATGAGGGTGTTTATACATCATCGGTCTCACCCAACATTGAGCTCTAATCTTGTGGAGAGATAGAGTTGTTAGTCAAGGCCTTGCTATGTGACAATGTTGGTTGATATGATGCTAGATAGATGGGTTACCAATCTGACTCTTCTTATAAGAATTCTTCAGATTGAGAATGTCCAAGTACCTTGTATGGATTATGAATACCTCCCTAGTTAAGAGGGAGTGTTGAAAAGTGTAACTAGGTTCAGTCTTCATTAGGACATCTGTAATCATGATTTTATGTAATTAATGTAAAGAAGAAAATAAAATTATTTTTGTAATACTTGAATCATGGGTTTCATGATCAAGGAATTTTATAGCTAAGACTCCCATTGTGAGGCTTTAGGGTTGGTCATCATGTCATAAAGTCTAGTGAGTCAATGTCAAGGATTGAAGCCACATTTCGACATATTATACATTGTAAAAAGAGAAGTTAATTGTGTCAACAAACCCTCCAAGACCTTGTCACAAGCTATTCCTCATGTCGACCTTCTAAAAGGATGAAGATGTTTCTAGACAAGCATGTCAGCCCAGGTACAAGGTGAAGTCAACCTATTTTGAGAGACAATCCACTATATATAGGTCAAGTCAGCCTCCATTTGAAGACACATTCGATCAAGGATCTGGAATAAAAGAAAAGGTGTGAGAAACATAGGAGAAAGAGCCTCACATCAATCGAAGAGAAAGAAGTCAAGGAGCCGAAGTATATTGATTTGGTTTGGGTCTGTTTTGGTTGATTTCTTCCACACGTGCAAAGAAGAGAAGTACTGTTTGCTGCTTCTGGAAGCCGAGTTGTTACAATTGTCCTAAAGGACCGAATCAAGGAAGAAGAATAAGTCTTTCATCAAGCCGAGTTGAAGAAGAAAGTCTCCTCATCCAAGTGAAGTGGTAACAAGATGCAAAAGCTGGTCTAAATCCATCAGATGTGTCGCAACTAGGGTTCTTGAAGAAGTCGAGGGTTGCAGGTCTGATCTAAGAAGTCGAGGTTTGAAGGATAGCCAAGACAGAGGGAGAAGTCAACAGCTTGATCATCGTTGACTAAAGGAAGAGGAGGAAGCCTTGTGACTTGGTCTTGGAGAGCTTAATAAGTCAAGGGTCTAGGTCTTGGTATTCGTTAATTGAAGTCTCAATAAGAAGAAGAATTCGTTTTGGGTTTTCCTCTCAAGTTGGAGAGGTTTTGGCCCTGGTTGATTGCCTATATTTTGTGTCTCTTGTCTCTTTATTGTTTATACTATGTGTTGAATGTTGGAACTTGACTGCCTCAACATTGGGGAACACCACCCGGTTGGGAGCTTAAAGCAACTCCGTTTCCATTGAAATTGGCGGGTCCGACTGGGTATAAAGGGACCAATTTCCTGTTTTAAAGAGATTTACTATAGTAACAGAATGAAAACTGATGAAATGATTTTATAGCTAATGATAAAATTATTAAATAAACTTATTCTACTTATTTCCCTGGATAGTACATCTTTGTATGTGATTCAAAGAAATATTTCACAAAATATATAACAATATAGATCATTTAATACTTTGATGAAAAGAAAGCATATATGATAAACTAAATTAATTAAATAGTTAATTAATTTAGTTGGTTAAAACTCAATCACATAAAAGATTTCGTTACCTCATACATACATAATCACAAATCATTCAATTCTGCACATCAATAGTGATAATCACTGATTGTTTTCAAATCATTTATATAACAAAATAACGCATAAGAGATTCACTATCTAATTTAGTAAAACATGATGATAACATAAAGATAATAGCACTCGATGCATGAGCGCTCTGCTTAAGAAAAGGGTAGCTTTCAGGCTCAACTTCTCAATTAGATAACTTTGGACCAAACAATAGTGCAAGTTCAAAGCCGTCTTCTCAAAATTTAGGACCCCTTTCTAAATGCATGAATGGGGTTTAAATAACCTATTAATATTACAAAAATAGTGAACTTAAAATAAAAGTCTTCAAAAAATCTTTAACAAACTAAGCTAAGATAAAGGACAACTAAATTAGTGATTGTTGTAGCAAGAACTCATGACTGTGCTTCAGATTGATTCTTCATTTTCTCTATGAGATTATATATGTCTGTGAGCAACTTCAGCTGGGGGGGATGTACCGGTTGCATGCGCAATTGTCCTGTAAACACTTCATCACTAAGTGCTGGAAGAAATTGTACTGTTGCATTCGAGAGACACCTCAACACGAACCATTGACTATGAGGCTTCACTAGAAAATGCCAATAACTTTCAAGGTTTGCTTGTGATGAAATCTGAATGTCTTGAACCTTCTTTTAGATGTTTCCCGCCAAGATTATTTTAAAGCTTTAACATCTGGCAAGGTGTCCTTTGGGCATTCTTGAATTAGACTGGCTTGCAATAAGGTATCTGTGATGTATTCGGTGAAATTTGAGGCAAGATTTTTGGTTCTGATAATATCCATTTCTGCTCGTTTCATTTTGATGCCTTAGTCACCGAAAATGATATCCTTTTGTGATTCTTCAATTCGAGGAAGACTAGATGATATTCCCCGAGCATTGTCTTGCTAATCTATATACTTAGAAATTTTTTGGTCAATATCCTCGTAAAACGTCCTCAAATCAGACAGTTGGTCTACTAAAGAATCGCTTGTCTTTGACAAGTCATAAATTAAAGCCAATTTGTGATAGAAGATAGCTTGTTGCTTTGTTGGGAGTATGTCCAGTTCTGATGCCTCCTTGCGGACTTCATTTATCTCTAGATTTTCCCTCAGCTGGATTATCCTTTGTTGCAATTGCAGTATTTGTTCATCCTTGTCCTTCACTTCAGATTCAAATTGTAGCTTTAAATCATTAAAACTTTTCTGTAACTCAGTAAGATTTGCTTGCCATTGTTGCTCAATCGCTTGCTTTTCAATTGGGAAAGTTTGTTCTAATTGAACAATCCTTTGATCTTTTTCTTTCATTAGCAGTTGTGTTTTTGCAGCTTTATCAGTGGTAGCACTAGCGTCAGTTCCTGCAAACTGAGATAATTTGTTCAATTCCTCGTCAGGGGCTGCTTGCTCCTTTCCAAAGAACTTGAAAAGGAGTCTCGTTTGTAACTAGCGCTGTTAAAATTTCTGTTTTCCCACCCCGGTTTTCAGTTTCCCCTTATTTCTCCCATGTAGTTAAATGCCCTTTCCCATAACCATACATTCAACAAGCTGAAAAAAATAAATTTGCTGAAAACACAAATTCTGGAAATTTTACAGAATGCTGGAAATTGCAGAAATAAAAATCAGCAGTAATAAACAGCCATTAAAACACATTAAAACACTGATATTTTTGATCAATGTGACCCTGGAAAAACCCCCTACAACTCTTGGGGAAAACCAGTTTGAGAGCTCTTCTTTATTTATGAAAAATGTCTTTTTACAGGAAGAAAATTTCAGCAAAAATTACAGCAAAATAATTTTTATTTTCAGCAAGCAAACTTATCCATTTTCAGCCCAATGGACCACCTGAAACTTCTCAGTTTTCAGCAAAAAAAATCAGCTTTTTCTGCTTGTTCTTGCTGTTGTTCTGCTTGTCTTTCTGCTATTCTGACTTTGCTGAAGAGCTGCCTGGTATGTGTGCCAAACTGCTGCCTCTTTCTCCTTCTTGTCCAGAAATCTCCCTTTGCTCTCTTGCTCTCCTTCTCCCAATCTGCTCATGAAAGAATGAATGATCTTTTCCTCCTTTTCCTCCCTTAACCCAGCCCTAAATGACTTTTGGGTGATCCCTAAATCCAATGGTGAGATAGATTTAGATCAATGGCTGAGATTAAATGCATATTTTAATCTCACTTTCTATTTTTTAATTCACCCCACTTTATTAAAGACCCACTTAGTCATTTATTTCCAAAGTCACTTTTCCTTTCTAATTTTTCATTGACTTTATAAAAGTCACTTTAAAATTAGACTTAGTAACTTTATCACTTAAAGTCACTTTTAAATTAGATTTTAACTTTATAAAAATTATAAAGTCACTTTAGGAGAAAAATTAAAATCTTTTGGACACTGTTCCCTAGGCCAAAGATCAAAGTCTAAGGGAACCACCTGTCCTCCAGTACCAAATTTCAACACTCCCTCTTACCGAGGAAGGTGTTCCTCACCACACCCATCTTGTCTCTGAAGTAAAAATGCTTGCCCCGTGGTATGGCTTTGGTAAGAATGTCTGCTACCTGCTCATCAGTGGAAATATACTCAAGCTTCACAGCTCCCTTTTGAACATAGT